>LUCM01011771.1:71833-138349 GCA_008360955.1 Fasciolopsis buskii | reverse complement strand
ATTACTTTTACGAAATTCAACAGAAAACCATGAATTTGTATGAAATTATCTTTGAAGAAAATGAGTATCTTCCCCGAAAAAGCTATGTAGTCGTATTTTGATTCGGCTAGATTCCTTGAAAGATGAAATGCTGTTTATTAATAACTTTGGCGTTTGAAAGTAACAGACAACGACCGCTGATTGAAATTGGAGCAAGTAGCTTAAGACCGAATAAATTCGGGGTGATTGGTAATAATTCTATGTAGGATGAAGCTACCTTTGCTTGCAGTGATTTCTAGACCGGTCGGATCAACCACAGTAAGCGGAAGTGTCCAGGCGTGATTAAAATCACCTACGTTAATGTACGGATTATCATCCAGCAACGGAACCAGGAAAGACAGAAAAGGATGGAAAATATGAAATATCAGTTTGTTTACAAAAAGGGGTTACGCACAGGCTCGTTGTAATTGCTAATCTAGGCCGGGAAAGCTTGAATAACACTGAGTGAATAGGAAGTCTGTACCAGGAACTGAATATGAACAAACTGGTTTGGATTTGCTTGACCAGGAGGAATTTTTGCATATGACAAAACCACCTTCGATTTTCTTAGTGCTCAATTTTCTGTCCACTCGGTATACTTGGATGGATGTTAGGGCATCTGGAACATGTGAGTTCATCCATGCGTCCTGTGTGTAAATCACACATGCATGAACATGTGTCAAAAACCGAACAGTGAAAGTTAGATACGGCAGTTTTGTGAACAGGGATCGTATGTTGGCATTCCGTGGAGACGGAATAGGTAATTTGTTTGACTGGGTGCATTTAAAAGCAGCCTGCTAGCCGGCACGAATTCGTCCTTTCGGTTTAGTAGGAAATCCGTGATGTGCATGCGCAGTTGATTCCAAGCAAGGAGAAATTTCGGATGAGTGTTTGAGTAGGGGTAAATCAGACCGGGAATAGCGACGAACAAAGCTCACAACGGAAAACAAATTCTTTAACTTGGTGAGGCGACGGTAGCCGAAGTGAAAATGTAGCACAACTATTCAAAGGGTGCGCGTTTGTTCACAACTGGTAATACGTTTGTCCCCAACGAACATCATTAGTTAACAGTTTTTCCGTGGAATTACATGGACTACCTTCTCGTGTTAGAACCTGACTAGTAAGTGACGTGCACAATCTCGGATCCAATACAACGAAACACATGACTGTCTTGGGGATGCGCACAAGGGTCTTTGTGACAGTGTGCCTGTGTGTGTATATTCAAATAACACTATTACCCTGGAGGAGCCCAGGCTGCTATAGTGAGAACAGAGTTAGAATCAGGTCAGACCACGACGTCCAAATATGCTGTGGCAGGTAATACTGTCGGTGAACTTATAGAGAGAAGGTTTGAAGAGACACTATAATGATCAGCAAGCGAGTATGGATGCATGTAATGTGTTTCCCTCTATGGTTCCATGTTCACGTGATGGACGGGGCCAGCGTAAAAAGTAAACTTTGGGAGGAAATGACGAAAAACAATAAATCCGAAGATCAATCATTGCGGCTTTTAACTCATTCGTTACGTTAGCCAAAAACAGCGAAATCCTAGTAGTCCATGAAACTAAACTGCAGGTAAAATATTTGGAGACTGGAATCATTTTTTATGAGTGTTTATACAACCAGGTTGGATTAAAATGGGCCAATCTGGATAGCCAATTGATAACCTTCTGTTAGTGCGCAGAACCATTTGTCGACCAGAGTCGATTTACAAAGTCTCGCGTAACACTTAAGCTCGTGTGAAGGACCGTAATTGCGGCATAAACGAGATAAAATGCCGTTCAACTTCTCCGCTGGCTGCTCAGCGAAAACATTAACCAGTATTTTGCTTTCTTCTCGACAGTTAAGGATTATGAGGCTGTTTGAATGAATTGCATTGTCACGCAGTAACCCATACAAGTCGGTTAACTTGTCACTGTTAATGCAGAATGTTTTTGCTTGACTGAGCCAGACCAAGCATGAATGCATTTTACCAATCTGACAGTCATTTCGTCAAAATAAATGTGCTTTATCAAATCGAAAGGGAAACTGAATTGCATTCGGACAGATTAGGTCTCGTACAAAGGGTACCCGCTCTAATCAAATCAACAGACTCTTGTCGGCTAGAACACCGACATGCATTACAAATGTTTGTTCATAAAACCACTGCGCCCGGCCACTATCTTCATTCTTGCATTCTAAACAGAATTGCCCTCCTTCGTTGAGCTTTTTTCTTTCGTAATCCCAATTAGGAAAGAGACAATTTTCCATTAATCTAGACAATCGTATCGCTACTGTTATGTAGGATGGACTAGGACTTTATCTATTGGATAGACACTTTTGACACGTGATCATGGGATCAACCATTGAAAAATCGCTTTGTCAAACCAAACATTCAATCATAGATTGTTGACTACCGCTCAGTATTATTCACGGCCATTTTGTATTTCTGGCAGATCGCGGACTTAAGCTTGTTGCATTCCAAGCCAGAATAAAAAACTACAACCAAACGCTTACGGTTGACGCACGCGAGAATGTTTCATACAAATAACGAGAGTCAGACAGATATGCCGCAATTATGCGCTTGATAGGGCAACTTGGTGATAGGTTCAGAATCAGTGAGATGAAGGTGTTGTAATTGAAATTCGGAATTACATTTGCATCTAAATCTCCAATGAGTGACGGGCCACTTTTTGAACCGCAAAGGGGATTTATGGGCATTCTCACAACCAACAATGAAATGTAAAATTTCAGGGATGATTGGACGGGCGAGTACCGGAAACGTACACATGACAAAGAATAAGGATGTTCAACACAGTTTTGTGATTCGCGGAAAGCTTTGCCCACTCAGTCATTTGAGCCGGCGTGATATCTCCACCGGTTGAAGTTGGTCATCAATGTTCAGATGACAAGAGCCATAAGCAATGAATACACTCGGTCAACAATTTGTTGTTTCCGCAAGAACGATGCCATCTATCCTGTTTCCAAGCTCGTGACACTATTTCCCGATGAATTTGGTCTTGCAACGTTGCACATTATTTGTTCACAGACGAAGACAAACGAATAAATATCATGATGAATTATCAATAATTCGCTTTTGCTGAGGTGCTAAGTGAGGATGCTCAATTGTACTGGACTTAAGATCAACTGCCCCGGCCACCTTTTGTGCACGTATTTTTGTGCTATCTAGATGGATCACTTCGGCCCAGCGCTCATGCTCGTTGCAGGTGCTTTTTTCCTGCCTTGCATTTGTGCTTATACCTGTGGCTCTTCATGTGCCGGGTAAAATTTCGACTGCCTCATGATAAAGAAGGTTACGTCAACTGGTGGTTTGCCCAACGAACATCAGGGACCCGTAACAGGCAGATATTTTGGTGAAAATAAACTTTTGCACGCCGAATGTTGATATGTGCAGATAATCCGCACCTCCTCTGATTGAGCCTAATATCATGTTTGCCATATGAGATAATCGCGCATGCATCAGGTTAGCACCGTTCACTCAAAAGAACTGGGAATAAAAAATTGGTAGAAAAAAGATAACTGCTTGTATTGTGCAAACAGAACATGTTTTTGTCTGCTCGGTTGCGGTCCAACACAATGTTTACATAGTGTTTTAAAAATTTATGTTCGAATCACGTAGGGAAAACATTCACGACTTGAAAGTCGGTTTGTTGGTGAGAAAATGTCAATGGCCGATAAAATTCTGGGGGAAAATACCGGGTTCGATATCCTGTGCCGTTCTTATTTGTTAAACTGTTAAGAACAAACATAGTTGGCCTAGTACTTAGGACGTTCGATTCACAATCGCTCTTCCTGGGTTCATGTCCCAATTTTGGCACACTGCTGATACAGACTGCTGAGTATATTTGCCTGAAGGCGAAACAGCTATTCAGTAGTCCTTTGGTCTCTGTTAGTTAGATATTGTTACCAAAATGGGGATTAGCTCTTTTTCACGCACACGATTCGATGCATTTTTATACTAAATAAGGTTCTACAGTCTGAATTTTATTTCGTTTTTGTTTTTACATGCTTGGTTCGCTACAGTGAACTGCTCTGAGGTTTATCAATGCCAGAGTCAAAATATCTGGATTGCATGTGAAAGTGGTAAGTTAGCGAATTAGAGAGCATAGTGAGCCATGAACAGTATGTGCATCCGGTTATGTAGTCATTCTTTTCTGCAAGTATCCATTACGGTGTTCGGTGTTTTATGTGACCTAACGGTATCCAATGTGGCTAATGATCAGATTCAGAACTTACCTGATCAACTGTGGAACATTTAATCTATTCTGATCATTACTTTTGTGATTTGATCAAAATTGGTCGACTCATCCCATTCTGAGATATTGAGGCCCAAGCGACATCTTGCACCCAATCAGAGCTTTAGTTTACAAAAGAGGAAAATAAGTGACGAACCCTTCTAGGTCTCAGAATCAATAGTCGAGAAAGAGAGATACTGAAAAAGTCGGAACAATGAAAATCGACTCGTACGATTCTAATAAACATTAAAAAATTTGCTCACTAACGATACAACCTAGCCAAGGTTCGAGGCTGACTTGGTTTTTTCTAATACCCCAAAATGCATCGACGACACACTCGTAAGTTAATGAAAACAAACGGTTTGTGCCAAACAATTCTTTCGCATTTGTAATCAAAATGAATTCAAAACAGAACTGGTTTACCTAATTTTGATTTGCGAACGACGCAACCAGTATTGGGAAAAACATTTCAGAAAGGCAAACCGAAATTTGGGTTGAGCGTCGTTGTTGAACAAATATCATTTGTAACCGATCCAATATATATGGGTCTCTCAAACTCAACCATTGATAATTAGTGAATTTCAAGCCTCACAAGCTAGTAGTATGAATGAAATTTGAACCAGAAAAAATACACTATCAAATCATTCGCTTCCATATTAATTCTGAAAAGCTATCTAAGTGAAAATTTAGTCGTTCTATTTCTTCACCTCGGTGCTTTTGTCGGATTTCGACTCAGGATATTTACCAGTATCGCGGAGGAGAGGATATGAATTTGGACATTCAAACAATCAAGAAAAAGCAGTCTGCCTGTTAATTTCCTCAAACATTTGAGCACTCATTTCCAAGGTCTACATGACTTGTGACTTGTCTTGCGTTCACAAGTTGGAAACAACTCTCGTAACTTCAATAATGGGCCTGATCAAATGAACCAAAATAATTCCGTATAAACCTAACGTTTATTATCCGATCTACGTGTGCTAGCTCATATTTGTGACGTTTGTCAGTAGATTAGATAATTGGCAATAATCAAAGCTGAAAGCCCCTCAGGAAATTAACTGAGATCCGATTTGACCATCTCTAATCAAACACGAATACCGAATTAATTCGTGAGAGAATAGACGTGACCAATGTGACTGTAAAATGACCACCGAACACGAAAATACACGCAGGGCTGAGTACTTCTTTCATCATCTTGTCCGACCGCCATCCGAGAACTCCACGGGAGGTTTTGGGAATTGTTCTTTTTCGGCTGTATCATCCCATTGCTTATTGGTTGGTTTTGCACACACGTGTACACGTACATGTGGGACAATTTGGCAGCCATTTTACGCGGCACCGCCTAACCTCGAGGCCGGGAATCACAATAAGACCGTCTATGTGCACATTTGTAGTCCCTGATGTGATTACCAGTTGGGCATCCAAAACCCGATTTTGTGTGCATATTCGACTATGTTGGTAAGTGTATGTGTGCAATTGTGCATGTGCATGTGTGTGTGTGTGTGTAGGTGCATCTACATCTGAGGTTCACTCCATGTGTGAGCTAGTCGCTGTCTGCATTTGGATGCAATGTGCCCACGGAAATTCCATGTAGTCACGGTTCTTGAAGGTCATCCAGGAGCGAATTTGAGTTTTGAACATAAGCGTGCATAAACAACCGGAACGAGAATTGTACCAATCGGCCTCTGGAGATTGTTGATTTTATTTGTATTGCTAGATTTGCCAAGATCTCGTCCGGATAGAACCATGAGACCTGCCCGTAAGTTTTTACCCTATGATCAACATCATGCACTTTGAAAAATGAACTTTTCGTTGTTGTATTTGTTGTTTTCTTGTTCGCAGCCAGTCACGGACACTGAAAAGGATATTCTTACCCAGTACACAATTTAAAACGCATCTGACTATAGTTCTGTGTAGAGGAATATAAACGTTATCACAAATAAATGGTTTCATCAACGTTTGACAAGCTAGGCAGCGAAAGTTATCCTTAAAATTTAAACAATTACTTTAAAATCTCAATATTTGTGTAAAGCAATCCGCAAAATTATTTATTATTCTGGTGGCTAGTAGTTTACTAAAACTTGTGTAAAGAAGCAAGCACTATTCAGCTTCCCTTCTGCAGACATTGACAAACAAAGAAGCAGTTGTCAGGGCATTTGTAATGAATGTGCCCTTAATCTGAGGTTTGAAAGATTACAGATTTTTGAAGCTGCCATTTGACAAAATAGACTTCGGAGCTAGTCAAATTATTTCGAGGACAGTGTCTATGAATACTTAGTTTGTTAATGATTTTGCTTTGAGCTATGTTAATTCAATTGCATCTTGTCTTGTTCATGGTGCTCGGCAGGATACTTCTTGGCATTGGTCAGTTTCCGAGTTGCGGAAAAGGCAGGATCTCAGAGCTGATATTGCTGCGACTTTTGTGCACTGTTTTGTTATGAACAACTTTACAGCGGACAGATCTTTGTAACAGGTGCACCATAATGATTGACTGCTTTTCACTGAATAAATCTATCGGGAGAGTTGAAGAGTGTTTACTAGCGAATGCCGGCTGTACATATTTGGAGCGGATACGTGCTTATTCCTATTGTGCGGTCCATTGAAGTGATTGCAGCCTATCATGTTAACCAAATAGCTAAGGCGTTTGGGTTCTAGTCATTTGTGGAGGTTTTAATTCCATATCGTACGCCGTGACCATACCCGATGATGAATGCGAACAAGTAGGAATCAATTGAACAGTTCTTCTACGGCTTCTTGGTGTTCAGTTCCGCTTTAATGTCGCATGGTGTGTGCTTTCATACCGGAAGTTTATGCAAACCCGTAGATAGTACTGGCACCTTTTTGTCGACAATTTCCCGTGTACCGCTCGTGTAACGCGTCAGCTATGTCAATCGAAATTTTTTACTAAGCGATTGACTTTGATTTGCTAAGATGCAGATTATCATTCAGGCGATCTGTATTTCTCCCCAAAAATAGCCCGAGCACGTGTACGTCATTTTTGTACAACCTTAAGGTTTGGTCAACCCCGCGCGGTGTTTTTAATGCTCACATGGACGTCCTGATTCAGCATGTCTAACAGAAGATCATTGCTAAGGTACAGGCGGTGCGTTTATGACTGACATCTGTTTTCTATTCGGTATAATGAACCATTTCTGCTGCGCGAAGTCTTAAAGTTTCTTGGTGATTCATTCCTGATTCGCGGTTCGTTTACGACAGTCGGCTCGATAGGATGATTATTTTGTTAGTTATCTAACATATTTTTCTTCCAACGAGACCGGTTACTGTGTACTAAATTTTTACCCATTTAACTAAACAATTGACGGACTTTGAACAGTATGGTTGTTGTGCTATCAAAGTGCTTGATATCTTTGGGAAATACGATAATTTGGAACCACTTTGTCTGTGTTTTTCCGCAGCCCACCTCGGTCCGATATCTAGAAAGATACTTAAATATCCTCGACGAGTATGATCTGCTTATATTTCTTCTGATAGGCAACGCTGGAGATTGAATAATCTTAACGAAAGATAAAATCCACCGTAAGAATCGCAGGAGCTAATTCGCGAAATCATTTGTAACGAAACACCCAGTTGCATATGGTGATTAAAACAACAGACAATTACAATCCGTGATAAACTGTTTGCCTAATCCCCAATATCGCTTTTTGGCACTGTGCAATCTAATTTGGCCCTGATCCGTGATGCAGCGATCAATTGAGCCGTTTCCATATACCGCGTACTTCAGACGGCCAAGATTTGAATATTTTTTCCGCCATTATGATACAGTGCTTTCGAAAAATTTCGTAAAATTTGCAGGATGTTGAAAAAAAGATCGAATGACTGCATCAAGTCGATAAAATTTCAGAGTTTGATCATTCTTGGGAACAAAGGCTTTTCAATTCGTAAAGTTGACCTTCGACTAAAGGGAAGAATTATGCACATGTATGTTTTGATACGCTGTCTGTAACACTAAAATAATTTTTTTTAGCCTCACTGTTCCAAGTCTGTAAGAAAACAACTAATTTACCTCGGCACGTTTTCTTAAAAGGAGGGGAACACTATGTGCAATGGAATGACTGCCGTGGTTTGTGTAACGTAGTTTTAGGAATCAACTTAGATAGTCATAAGTATGTTATTCATTTTGCCAGTACATAATTAACGCAGTAAGCTGAGTAATAAAATAAACCTTCTGTTTGAAGCCTTGGCTTTTTCTATCTCAAATTTCAAACTTTTGTAGAATTATTAAAAGTCTGCATCAGACAAATTACATCACGAATTTGGGACACTCAAAATCAAATCCTCCATGTTGGAAGGTTGTTTAAATTAAAACAAATAACACAAAACCAATCTTTTATTTGCTTGATTTTGCCAGCATCGAGTAGTCCGGCGAATTTCGTCCTTTGCTTATTCCCAGAACACATATGGGCAGAAAAGATGGACGAGGTTCGCGAGATTCGTGTTCAATTGTCTTCATGCGTGTTTGGAGCTAGGTGTAAGTTGACGAAGTGAGTCCCGATTCAAAGCTTCAATCTAAAGAATTAGTTATAAGTCAAATGTATGCACTTCCAGAAATTATCCTGCAGATAAACCCGGTTACCGTAAATATGGGAACTGGTCCCGTTATTGGTGATTGACTGTTATTTTGAACGCGACGAGGTCTGGGATGAGGGGCGAACTGAAATAGAGACAAGATCTGTCCAATCAGAGTGGTTCTAATTGGCGTAAATATTAAGAGTCTTTCCATGATGCAGATTAATTGTTGATTAACTAGAAAAGAACTATCTGAATGTCGTTAAGCTAATTAATCCTCCTCAGGAGAACCGGATACAAACAAATGGGTTTCGGGTTCGTTTTGTTCTTTCCCAACTTACGTGCCCATTTTAGATAGATTTGTGCAAACATATTTCTCAGTTTAATTTCTCAATAAGCTTGGATGTCCATGGTAGATTTTCAGGCAGTTCACTGGTCACCAGCTTTTCGCTCAAATTTTTTTTGAAAGCTTCTTTCCTTCTTCTTTGCGTTATCAAATTCTTGCTTCTTCGTGCACGCACTTGCAGCTGTAATAGTTACGCTTTTTCATACTCATTTATCGTTTATTATTCTTGTACATTAGTCCCAGGTCTCCATTGTTTGCTGTTTTGTTAAACCACTCATTTTATGCCAAGACGTCTCAGTATTCGGGGAACAACTCAACGTTTATGCCAGACAGTTTGTTTACTCGTAACTAAACGTAAATATACATATGAATTAATGGAAGTCGCAATCCTTTTGACCATATGAGTCCTGATGGCCCAGAAAAACGCATATTACTAGACCGCATGTGACCCGAAACCTAGAGCAAGGAAATTCAGAGTTGTTAATTAAAAAACCCTCAATAGTTGTATGCTTTTTTGAATGTATGGATCGTACCTACGGTGTATCGATATTTAGTCCACATCGGTGACTAGTTATTTGTTAACCTCCACATGGAAACTAGCAAAACGATCGATGCAGAAGACCAAACTGAACTGAAATCATCATCATTTCTTTGGATTGCAACCACCGATTAAATTGTGAGACTGAATTTCTAGGCAGAAAAGCATAGGGGTGAACCATTCAAAGTGAATACACAAATATTGCTGGTTGCTGTCATTCGAAAAGGACCCAGCTGGTCATAAAATAATGGGATGATTCGCGTAGTTTCAGCCACCGTATGAACTTGATTAGCGGTGACAATTCGATTATAGCAGTAAAAGTAAACTGTGGCAGAATAAAGTCGAGATACAATTCATCTAACAGCAAGTAAGGTAGTTGTCTGTTCTCGGTTTTAGTGATCCACAGTCTCGTGGGTGTAAAAATCAGTAACTGATATGTACATGCAATAGCATCAAGCAGTGAATTTCATCGAGATGCTGTCTAGATCCTCTTCGGTAGCGCAATGGCTAAAACTTTCGGCTTACATCTGTTTGTTTCAGGTTCACATCCCATTTCGGGGACTGCGGTTGTGAACTAGTAGCAATTCCTAACAGGGAGAAAATTGCCGTACAGTTCATCTATGATTTCTTAGCGATGTTTTGAGCGATGTCGCACACAGAATTGTACCCTGAACCCATACAGTCCACAAATAAGGAAAACTAAATAGGTTTCCATATATGGGAAAGTAGAAGAAGCTTCCTACTTGGTGTGAATACAATTACACACAGATGTGCAAAAGCATACAAACATGCACATACAAACACATACACAGACAGAAGCACCAGATAACAGACTGTATCTATTGGGACAGTAACCTGTTAGTCCCCGCGGGACGCAGTACAAGTAATATTTAGTATTTTACACTGGCAGGAATGCTAGGTCGTTCGTAATAAAGGTAGTGCACGTGTTCATAACTAATACCAAAAATGTGGGATTGGGGATATCTTCAGTAAACGAGGAATTTAGGAGATCCAACCCGCCAATTGTGGTAGGTGGCAAAATGATCTGGAATTATTCACGGGTACACAGAAGTTTTTCCGATCGCTTTTTCGACAAATATATGCCGAGTTTATGCAGTCAGCCTTCCGCTGGCGGCAGCCCAATTCCTGAAAATTGATGTACATTGTTGTTTCATCAAAAAAGTAAGTGAAAGATAAAAAAGATTCAAGCACACATGCACACATGCATCTGTCGAATATACTTGCAACCCACTTTGAAATGATCACTTGTGGGCAATGTTTAAACAAATGTTGAAGCAATAAGGCATGGATAAGAACAAAATAAAACCAACTAACAACAAATGACATTTGAAAATTGCGGCTTAACTCCCCAAAACAACCATTTACCCTAATCACAAGCCCCGGAGGACACGAAATCGATTGAGGTAATCCAAACGTGTCCAGACGATTCGGCACGCATCGTCATTACTTAACGTAACAGTGAAAATCATGGAAGTATTGCATAGCTGTTTCATCATTCTTGGTAATCATAGCAAAACATAGTTGGTACAAAGAAACTGAGTTGCTGACTGAACGAATGATTGTGAGTCAGACGCCTTAGCAATTGTGGCAGCCGGCTGATTCTTAACGGTTCATCGAAAATCAACACCACAAGACAAAGCTCCCATGTCCATCACTGGATTTTGCAGGCCGCACCACATGAACAACTCCTAGGTAGGGACGAATGTATCCGTGGGAACCAAGGACAATAATACACGGTCTTACAGGTCCTGTGCTGCCAACATTTAACCAATCATTAAAAATCTCGGACCCATTGCACAATCGTTTGCTTTTTGTTAAGAATAATCACCGCTGTGTTAAATTTCCTATTACTACTACAAACCCAAAAACATTCTTCAAAATGGCGTTCGCATATGCACAGGGCGGTTGGGCACCAAATTGGTGGACAGTGTTTTTCACCTTAATTGGATTAATCAGAACGATCAGGCATCGATTTCAACCAAGAGGGTGGTACCATTATATTAGATCAGATAATCTACTATTCATTGTTCAAAATTAACTAGAACGGATAATGAATTAGGTGATATTGAGATGGTCTGTGACCAAGTTGGGCTATCATCTGGGTTTTCTCAACACGACACAAACTTTGAACAAAGAAAGATGGATGCAAAAAGCAGACAAACGCCATTACTGGAATACCGATTGGCCTATAAGTCAATGTCATTTTGTTGAAAAAATGTAATTTTGAATCGTTGCCAGTGTTAACTTAGACGAAAGAAGCTTACACTGTGCACCAAGAACCTCGTGTTCGGGTGATACAACTTTTAGACGGGAAAAGATGATTTGGGATTTGCCGCATTAGGCAATTTATTGCTTGTAGAATTGAAGGCACCTGAAAATTACCTGGGACACCATTAACCCTGTGACGGCGTATTCACTATGATTGTTGCTGATGATATTCGGTTTTCGAACGGAACAACATTTACCACTTTTGTCAATCGATAAATCTAGAAGAGCGAAATAAATTCAGAGAAATTAATGTCTTTTCATTTGATAGACTTCTCAGTGGACCATATTTCCCCATTCGTTTCACCGGTGCAATTTCCTTAATCCTGTACATTTACGATTCATTTGGGTTTGCCAATCAAAAGCCCAAAAGTATGTTCACACCACAAAAACCTGTCATTCTAAGTTTTGTTGATTTGTCATTTGATACAATCTACTCGTGACTGACCAAATGGTTGAAAATACCCATATGCTTTGGTTAGATGTATCGACGGACGAAGGAACTAGGGAAAAGTGCGGGTAGGTTTGTGGATGAAAACAGCGCCCAGGCACGCAGGCACACACACACACTGACGGTCGTGTGAACGAATAACTAAATCCCATTGCTGACCAAAAAATACTCGAAAATCATCGGTAACACGCGATCACGGGAATGTCACTAACAGTTAGAGAGAAATGGGATTTGCCTTGTGTACCACTTTAATGGATGATTAGGCACGAGAAAACTGTTAAAATTTTACACTGTGTAAGAAATTTTGTGTACGACTTTGGATTGATTAGCACTTTAAAACCCTCGGAAGCAATGAAAATGGAAACTGAGTGAAACTGAGTGATTACTTTATAATGTCGGACTGACATTCGGACAGCTTGTGGGAAACTCAGATGATGTAGTTAGCCTTGGTCTAGACGTGACATCGGAACTAAATTTATTCGCCAGTTATGATTACGCTAAACGGGGAGCTGGTGGTGCACACGTAAGGCAGACGCCCTCCATTTGGAAACCGCGTGTTCAAATCCTGGACGCGAATGAGGGTACTGATGAGCTCAAATGAGGTCCAACCTCAAGTCTGATGAGTCCCGAGGGTAGAAAAATTCGGATGGCCTGTGGGGTTTGTGTGACGAAGAAACAATTCGAACGGCAATCAACCATCGACAGCTACATCAATCCCACAGACTACACTTGCAAGAGGTCGGTTTTCGAGAGGTTTGGTTCGTTTGTCAGCGGTATGCATAAAATGGGTTTGTTCTCAGTTATCGACATGCTTGAGTTATTCCTGTGGAAGTTGAAAACAAAAGTTTTCGTCCAGTAAATCAAATTTACACAGATTAGGAGAGCTCATTTTACTTTGTTTTGTCAGAAAAATTCTGACAAGTAGTTTGAGAGAATAAAGCCAACTTCACGTTTTCCAAATTATCGTGAACCAGTTTAACTCTTCAGAACTTAAATTTGTTCGAAACAATCCGGGGAAGTAAGACCGACCTGACTGCAGAGCAATCGTGGCAGCTTGTTCTTCGTTAGGATAAGAATACAGTTGTCGTCTTTGGAATGCGAGGTATAGTTTGTCAGTGCCTGCAAAAGGCATGAGCAAATTGTACAACTGATCGGCAAACGTATGGTCTGTTCAACAAATCCTTTGGACAGTTCTACTGATGAAGATTAGTAATGACATTCCAAATCTTCATTGTTTTGTCCATTTAAAAAAACTAGAAGATTCCATTTTACTCCTCGGGCTTTTCTCAATCCTTGGCCTTTGGTACCGTTGCTTTTGGCTAGGGAGCATACTCGAATACACCACCCGAACGGCACGTCAAGTTGGACTAAAATCAAATAGGGATTGTAAATGTCATGGACGTCGTGGTCTTCTTAATTCGCCCAATCCTTGCTACAGTGGTCAGAAGGACTTCGGTCACGTGATTGACCAGTCCTTTGTGATTTTGTTGACGATGTGCCGTAAAATGCCTTGTCGTTCTCAGTTGCAACTGGAAATGTTAGCCATATCGTTTGACGGATCGCTCTGCTCGGTCGGATGCACACTTAAGTGAATAATTAGCAGACGATCCCGCATAATTGGATGTAACGATGCTCATTTGTAATGCAGTATTCAGTTTTGGTATTTCTATGCCACAGTTGAATTTTCTGAGTTGTCCGTTTCCCGAAAACCTAGTCCCACTTAGAGGCGTGATGACCTCTCTGGGTGTTTCGCACGAAACAGATGACCGAGTATCGAACACAAATTGGCTTACTTCAGCCGTTCCAAAGATTACGATGGTCTCATGAAGCATCAGGAGATGGACAGCGTTCCTCTCAAGGAAGACAATTTTGGCTGCGATCTAAGTGGAGATTTTGCTGCACTGGCAATTGCCGCGTGCACTATTTGGGTACATGTAATCTGGAACTTCGGAGATTTAACCGCCGGATGATCCAAATAGGCCAACTACCGAATGATCAAGCTTGTAAAGTTTTCTGAATGAGATGGCCTACGCTGCATGCTGCTGACTTGCAAGTTCAACCAGGAAAGGACATACTTTGAAGGAGACATGAAATTCATTTCGAAAGACATCGATTAGCTTCCAGAAATTCCGGATTAACGTATGACCGTTATTCACAGTTGATTTCGCGAAGGCGAATTCGTCGTTACTCTCAACCTCGACCCAAAATATCCTAAAAATCAAAGAATTTACTAAAAAACCTGCAGTAGTCAATAACTTCGCACAGAATGCTTTAAACTGTTGATTTCGTGGTATCTTCACAAAGTGCGAATGGATCATCATAGTTTATCTTAGAAGTACGCAATCCAAGAGCAAAAACCAAAAGACCGAGGATAGCCAGTAGAAAACCCCAGTATTCGGGTCGTCATTAGACAGCAAAAAGGATTGTGACTTTGTCAGCAAACAACTATAGAAAGTCCATGGGCAATCAGATGCCCATTTCTAATCTGTATGCCTTGTACAAACCTGCATAAAAATTACAGTAAATAGTCTGCACACTTGTCCACATTTAGATTATGAAGTGACCATTAAAAGAAACAGATTTTACTTGATTACCCACCTAATGATCTTGGTTCACACGGAAATAATTCCACATTTGACATCCTGAAAACATTTAAAAGGCACGTTCAGAACGAGAACGATTGGGTAATTGTATCTGCAATACTCAGTTTTATTTGTCGTTGCCTGTGAAAGAAAAATCACCTCTGATTGCCCGATAAACTCTGCCCTAGTTTTTTCCACTGCTGACAGAAGCGCGTGCAAGTGCTATCTGTGGCTCCTAAATTGAAGATGAATATTCTTTATCCTGGAAAAATGTGTTTCGTTTCTTAGTTTAGTCATAAAGCTTTTATTTGCAAAATGTCAGCATCAATAACCATAAAGCTTGATTAGTATGATTAATGAAAGGAGAATACTCTTCCGTGTACTTTTTAATTGCCGCCACTTGTGTTCTTATATGTTCGGCTATATTGATACATTTCAACTCGCTAAATAAAATTCACCTAAGAAACTTTTCACGATACAGTCGAATTATTCTGTTAGATTCAAAGGAAAAACAATGCAGCTTTTGGTAATGATCAGAAATCACCGAGAGCGTTTGTCCATTATTCCCTCGGTGAGTTTTTATTCCGGGGACTGACGAACGCGAATTAAAGCAGTTTAGGCCGGACATCGTGTTTTAGGGAAGTTGGCGTTTCATTCGAAGTTTATTCAATAGGATAAATTACTCCGAAAGAGTTCAATGGATAAAAGGCCGGTGATTCTCCTCGAGAGTGGGTCAGCTCTGTTGATACTGATCTGGTAAGCTGGTCGGGCGAACGTTCAAATAACGCATAGCAATCCAAAACAGCGGAAAATCCAAACAAATTAATCAGTTTACAATAAACAAATCATTGTATTCCTTTTGAGCCGTGGTACACCAAGTTGCAACACGAAATCCCATCAACGACAAAGGGTGACAACCAAGCTAACAAACAACAAATCCATGCTCTCAATAACGGTAGAATTTTGGTTTATGAAAAACCGTAGGTACAAGTTGATGAGATAAAAATAAATTGCTATGAATTCCAAAAGAAACAGTTAGTATTGGGTAAACAGGCTTTGGGTAGAAAATTTCAGTCGCTGGTTTGAAAATTTCTCAGATTCTAGGCAAATACTGCACTAGCCAACAATGAAAATACTGCTATTCGTACACGATTTCAGTTTCCGAATTTGCAACCTTTAAACTTGCACTGAAGGGAATTCCGTTTTTGTAGCTACCATGGTTTGAATAAGTCAGAAGTTGAAATTTCTCCTTTAAATGATTTCTTCCTTATTCCCATTTATTCCAAGCAATGCACAGGTAAACATTGGAAGTTGCTCGAAAAAACAGGTTTCACTCGATTAGAACGCAAATTATTTTGTGCACATCCTTCTGGTATATCCGTATTCGTTGTCAACGCAGATGAGAGTGCATCTGAGTCCAAACGTTCACAGTGGGAGAAATATTTGGTAAGAATGGAATTCTGAAAACCAGGTTTGTGACTTTGAAAATTCTACTGGGTCTGCTGTCAACATTCTTCTTAGGGTACCCGGTCAATTTTAGAATGATCTTTTGGTAATGTGGACTTGCTTCCCGTTGATGAACGTAACTAAGTTGAATTAGGTTAAGCTTGGTTGCATGATAGTGGAAACATGGTTTGATGAACTGAACGAACTGGACGATTATTCGGACTGACAACAAGACCATTGTCTAACAAGTAGAACGACCCTAATTAAAGAATGAACTCGGGTTTCGTTTTTACCATGTTCTAATTAGGACACAGCTGGATGCCAGTGGTTAAGTTCTGACCGGAAATTCAGAGTGGTTGAAAATGCAAAATCGTGCAACCAGCTGCCCTTTAGAAACCGAGATTACTAGAACTGTGGATAGTAGAAAGCGTACAAATAAATGGGCAGTTTATTTTTGCGCACTACTGTCCATTGATGCATGTGGACCTCGTGGATGGGTATCTGTGTTGGGACATTAGATTTCAGTCAGCTGTTTGCATGTATTCGAGGTGATCTATTGGCTCGATTCGAAATGGGCAATTTATCTCTAGCCACAGATCGGCGATCGCTTTGCATTCGCAATCCCTGTAAAATCCCCTAGCTTATTAGGGAATTCAGAAACATTGCTGCCGGTTATGAAAATCGAATGTTAGGCGGATGATGAGTTGAATGTGGCTCTGAAATGTGCAGCGAAATCAAATCATCCGACATTTTTTTTACATTCCAACGAATATTTAGAAATCAGCTTACTAGTCTGCGATTGCAGGATCTACTAGGAGTAACCGGTTTCGAGTTCACGTGCAATTCCTTCCACATTGTCAGCGTATTTGTAGCTAGGTGATCTAAACTCTTTCCGTGGTTTCCAAAGATGAGCCATCCTTCGAAAGTGAAAGGCTAACACATTTTGCAGATGAACTAAACCTAAGGTCATATTTCGACCGCTATTAATTCCAGAATACTTGTCAATGGAATTGTGGCAAGTGACTATTGTTTGACTGGGGAAGTTGACAAAATTATATCATTGGAAGCGCCACAGAAAGAATGTTCTAGTAGATTTCGTGATACAGAGCGGTCTCACTACATTCTAAAAGTTCACGCTTCTTGGATGAGATTTGCTACTAAGGTTCCCTGTGCCGTTATTTCGCAATAAGCACGGGCTCGTGACCAGTCACGTGAGGCCTCAAAACTATGAATAAAACCGAGTCAGAGACCAATGAGTGCGCAATATTCCACAACAGTAATGTCATCCGACACGAAAACCCAAATAAATTTGTTCTCTTTCAGACCTCAAAAGATGTAACAATAACGATCAAAGCTAAAATGATAAACAATTACATTCCGCTTTATTACATCTCCATGCGCATAGAAATAAGCTTATTCAAATGAAGACTAACTGGAAGGGTCGACTAGTTTAAAATATGGCATCCCATAGCTGTTAACAGAAAAACTTGTTTTAGTATATATATGTATACATATATGCATGTGTGTGCATGTGGATGAGTTGGTTTTCATGCAGGAAACATTCATTAGGTTGGTTCGATCATTCTCTGTGGAATTTGAAGAAGTCATCTATCAGTAGGGGTCGATTGCCTTGCGGCCAGTAGCCGTGCAAATCAGTAGCGTACAGTTGCAACATAATCACGTGGTGAAGTTCAACAAACCGTTCAGAGCCTGTCCGGTAGCGTAATGGCTAAGGCGTTCGACTCAGAATCGTTCGTCCCTGGTTGGCATCCCAGTTGGGGCGCGGTGGATATGCACTGCTGATGATTCCTAACAAGCTGGATGAAACAGCTGCACAGTGCTTCCATGGTTTCTTTACGGTGAGCTGAGCCATGATATCACACGGTGAATCATTTCATGAATTCTATTAAAGATCACTTTGTTTTGTCTCTGTAACTATTGAATTAGGCTTCTTCTGGAGTCAAAAATTCTAGGTAAAACGAAATATCCGGAGAATTTGGAGGGGTGATGAGTGGGCAAAGAGTGGACACATTTTGCTCCCGTTGTACTCATCAAGGTTGACTATGGCCGGTTTGCACTATCCTCCACCGACATGGCAATCATTTCAGATCTTGATTCCCGACCTATTGGTGAATATCTAAACGGCACATCTTTATTTAGGCGTTTACGTTTCCACCAGATGTTTTGTTGATGAATTTGCAAAGCCCCTACACATTACACAGTTCACGAACTCTTGCCTGAAAATTCGCAAATTAGCCTGATTCGGTTGTAAGCGTTTGAGTAACTGCGAGGTGGATGGACGATGTAAATCAGGTCTTTTAGTAGTTAGAATGAAAATACGCTGCGAATTTCTTTCTGCTATTGCCATCAACATTAAAGAGCAAATATATCGTGGTCAAATGGGGTAGAGAAATTGTCTAAACGAAGATCTTTCTGAAATTGAGCATAATCCAGTTTAGATAAAACTGACAAAATGGCTAATGAATAATAGTTAGCGGTAGGTTGTAAACACTATTTTACAAAAAATAGAACAATAGGCCGCAGAGCATTCAACTTTAGTAATTTCCTCGTTCGATTCACGGGAGACGCAGGTTTAAAACATCGACTCGTTTAAGTTCGATTTTGTGTGGCACATAATTTGATCGGAAAGTAACCATGCCACAATTTGCGCAAAACTAAATCCACGGTTACATGCAACATCAAGCATTCCGCTGGTTTACGTTTGTTTAACCATACCCGGTCATTTGTGATTGTTGAAACGCTTTTTCTCCAGCAAATCATCTACGCAAATATCCACTCACAGTTTCTGCTCAGTGTTGAGGAGACACTAAACTTGACATGACAGGACTTTTTCCGTAATGAACGACGAACTGCCCGCACATATGACCGTTATTCACGTGATGTCACGAATTTAAATGCAATATGCGACGTAACGTTTTCACAAAATAACCTCTCACAGTAACATTTAGGATTGACTTTCCCCAGCTGAATAAATGTGAAACAACTTCATCACGTAAAATGTCACTCGTTACATCAAATGCAATCACAGGAACACAAATCACGTGCTGTAATCCAGAGGCTGTATCCCCCAGAAGATCACATACTATGTAAAGCGAATGAAGTGTGTAAAAAACGATCGTACAAGTAAATTGCTTCTCGTTCTTCCACAAATTATGTTATTGTCAACTGCCATCATCACCTGATCAGTCGCGCAAGGGGTTGGGAAACATACACTGGTCTGCCAAAATATTCTTTTCGGAAGCAAACGTATTACATCGAGTTCTGTCTGAATACCTTTTTGGTTGCAGTCTACTGCAAAACGGCCTGCCATTCGCAAGTTTTCAGCATGAGAAATGTTTTTTAACAAAAGCACAAAGTTGGTTGTGAGTAGTATAAACTTCACTTTTGTAATGAACGCGGGATTTATATCCAAGTACCGGCCATTTTCCCGTTTCTATTGTCAGAAAGCATCAGGGTACAGTTGTTCTGCTTGGTAAAAGACTGTTTGCCTTGACGGAGAAAATGTGTTTGTTAGTCACACAGTCCCGCGCGAACAACGCAGCAGCCGTTATTTTTAATAAATTTTCTTTAATCGCCGTACTGCTCACATTTGTCTTGGGCTACGTGTAATTGGGTAAATTAAAAACAAAAGCCCAAACAGGACAAGATGGCAAATGTCACGGTAATTACTTCTGTTCGGTGATATTAACACGTATATGTACGCACAATATATCACATTATAGCAGTGGATATTTTTCAAGATCTCATCAACCTTGAGAGCATGCCACAGGCCCCGGTGTTGTTTTTATGTAATTTGTTTTGGGGTTTTCGAAATATCAAAAAAACAACGCCAACCGGTTATTATCGAGATCAACAAACTGCAATAGTTATCTTACCAAATTTCATTGTGTTGTCATCCTAGGTAAGCATGCATGCCATTATCAAAATACTTCCACCAAACTGGCCGATTGTAGCAAGCAATATGGCGTAATGAAGTAGTGAACTTGATTTAACACTGCTACGATATTTCCTTTCTACACTCTTAAGATTTGGCTACTTTGTTTGCTGGTGTAAATCGATTCGAAAGAAAACAAATTATTTTCCAAATCACTTAATCGGCCTCACGTCAGTCTCGCTCATCAGTTAACCGTCCTTTATCCATTGCTGTCAAATCATTTCCTTAGGCGAACAATTCCTTTGGTTGTATAATGTTGTATTGTTTGGTCTTTTTTTGTTTACACGTGTCCGAATTTCAGACAAAACAAGTTCATTTGTCATCTCATCGAAAAACAGAATTTAGAAAATACACGTACGGATGAATTAACTATTCAATTTCACGTGAGATTGTTTGGAAAGTCGTTCACTACTAGTTTGCGATTTGAGATAGAATTCGGGCTAGATAGAGAATAACCGAGCGCCTATAGACATCTATGCAAGCAGGCATGCCAGTGAAGTCAGAACTTGTCCTGGTGTAAGACTCCATACTTCCGAGTCTGATTGAACGGCAATTACGGAGCCGTGCAACTGGCTGGACCTCTAAACGAAGAAGCGCTTATATTCGTCTTGAAAATTTATCTTTCACGTTTAAAAGGCTTGCCTCTTAACCCGTTGCAAGCAAGATAGGAGCAAACCAAGATAATTGCAAGCAGAAATTATGATTTCTGAATGCAGCTCGATTTTATGCCCAGGCTGAATTCAATTTGAGCTAAATCGACTGCAAAGTTGCTTCGTCAAAAAAACGACATAAATTTTCTCTAGCGAAAATAATTTACGAACCATTCGTGAACTGCAGCCATAAAACACAATGCTTGTTGGGAGAATATGTTGGTTAATTATGGGGCACAATGTGAACGACATGGTGTGGAAAAAAACATGGAGTTCTTCGAAATACAAATAATCACCTAAACGCCTTTAGCAGTGACATTCATTTAGTAAAATTTTTATTGAATACAACTCTGAACACCTTCATTGAGCAGTAAATAAGAATTTCCGCAAGGCATTATTTGTTTCACTCGTGACATCGTCATTCTAACGGTATGATTTCTAGAGATCATGTATATTCTCTTTAAATGGAATCTGCGAAAAATATCAAATCTGTTCAGTTGGAATCGGTTTGTATATAAAGCAATTACAGCTATATCTGATGTGAATAAGTCGGCTTAAATTGTAGGGACTGTTGAACAAGTCAAGCGACATAGGCAAACAGGTATTGCTTCAGACATTGTCAATTACACATTAGTATTCTGTTAACAAACAATTGTAAACAATAAAGAAATATTATTCACAATTCCATACTTTCCATCAATTATCTGTGCGCGATAAGGGGCATCCTTAACCAGAATCGGGGTTTTCAGGTCGTCCCTCGTGTTCGCTACTATTACATTTGTTTAGAAAATTCAACTTTGATAAGGTCTCCCTGCTGACTCACGTATTTCCGTCCTTTATGGTCAAACAGCACTAAAACAAATGGCAAATGAAGTGAACAAGAATTGCACAACATTTTGCAGATCTTCTAGAAGCTCACAGTCTGGCGGACGAAATTTTCCTTTCCCGGGTGTTTTCATGCAAACTCTTCCCTAACTCTAGGCTAGGCTTAGTAAAACCGAGTTAGTCCTATTCACTTTAACGAATAATGGTCAGGTGATCAACATTAGGGTGTTTGAACAAAAAAGATCGCTTGTTCGAGTCCTGCCGCAGCTGGTCAACGTATGCATTTGGCACTAGTCTACCCCCTCCCTCGAATCGCTATACACTGCCATTTAGTTAGTAGAAGAAGTAAAAAGGAGAACTTCTCTAGTGATGAGTTCTTACGCTGTCAAACCTCCAACACCAACTATCCAGCAGATCTCCAAAAAGTTAATGAAAGGGCAATGAACTAAAGTGAACAAATCACAGAATAGTTTTCAATTGGTCGAATTTATTGAACGTCTTATTGACCTAAACGTGATCAGTGGCTGACTGGTAGATTTGAGAAGGGCGTTCTTCATTTTCACCTAAACGCTTTTTGTCCGGTAGCACTTGCGTACAGACTACATCTACACTATGTTAAAAGAAAATGTTAACACTCGTTTTACCATGGATGTTTCACCAGCAGTCCGTGATTCGAATTGATATACAAGTACTCTGGGAAAATTCATTCAAAATTCCGTATGCAGAAATAAGTTACATTGTCAAAACATCGTGACATGCGATGTCGAACATTTGCTAGGCTTTTGGGTGGAACCATTCTGATTTTGCACACACTCACCGACTAATCTGTGAGTGAACATGTGCATTCGGTTTACGGAGCTCTCTCCGGGGGTCAGTTACACAAACAGTTGAGTTCTGTTTTGACAATCTGGTTTATCCATCACATTTTGTCAAACAATGTTCTACCTTATGTCATGAAACCCCAACGATGCCATCGCGTAGTGTTTTCGTCACCAATTCATTTATACTTCTCATTGACTGCTTTGTTCAGCAGTTGCTACGGGCAAAATTTCATGGGGGAATCACTGGTATTGTAATATTCTCTCGAAAAATCAGTCGCTTGCTGTTACAGAACAAGATTTAATCATTGTGGCATTACAATTCCTACACGCCAGTATAAATATGTAAAACGGGTTTGTCATAAAGTCAGTTTGTGGAAACCAACAACTGCAGGTTGTCTTGTATCTTTCATGGGAAAGATTAAAATATTCAAATCATCCAGCTTGCATTAAAATAGCTGTCATGCAACCTGAGCACCGGATAGATTGCAAAGATGCGAATAGCACCAGGGAAGAGGTTAGTCCACGAGAATGGATATTGCACGCACTAAATTTGTTTTGACCTTTTCTGCGTTTGTTTCAAATGCAATTATGAAGATGAATCTTGCCCTGATTTGCCCAAAAATAAGTAAGAAAACAATTCCGCGGTATTTGTGTCACACGAAAGTTGACGAAAACCTAAGTGTTATATTGTTGGAAATAAACCACCCACTGGGATGAACAAACTGAAGGATGTGTGCAAACGGTGTTTTGCCGGAAACGACACATCTTGAAAGTCGAATATCAGGGAGGTCTCCATGAGAACAAACTACCACATACGTGTTCGCAATTCGTTTAACAAGTAACACACGCAACAGTTTTGTTTGGATGTGCTTTCCACTGTTCATTTTGTTTATGGGAAACAATTTCAAACCTGATAACGTTTCTTTTTTATTTTCATAGGCTTAGATGCTTCAGCATGTCAGCAAGATTGCTTGCATGTTGACAGTTATGATTTTTTCTCCTAGATTTTTTCACCGCAAAACCAACGAAATAAAGTCAATTTCGTTTGACATTGATTTGGTTTGTGTCGACTGTCGATGTACCGGAGTTTGAATGTGTGTACACAACCTATTTTTTGTTCGTTCCGTATAATTCTTGACTATTGCCGGGCTACTTAAAATTTACAATCACATCATCTGTTGATGTTGTTGATTTTTTAAGATATCCGTAATTTTTTGTTTTACAAAATTCACTTATATGGCGAAAAACGTTTCGATTGATCTACCGATCCTTTGAGAAAATTCCTCGGATGAAGCATTCAGCTTTAATAAACGTTTGTTACAGGCAAGTTAAGGGAAAACAAAAAAGAACATGACGGGGTTCATTGGACCGACTCTGAACAACAGGTAGCATGTTGATGGGACCGCAATCGATTCCCTTGTCCTATGTGTGCATTCTTCATTTGGCTTTCCAGTGACCCAGTGATTTTAGCTTCAAAAGTTATCATCTGAAGTGAATGTCGTGAGAGGTTTATTGATATGTATAAATTGGGTTTTACTGGCAGCCGGTTTACCAGACAGGTGACATTTTTTTGACAAACAGTCTTCAACAGATAGCTGTGAATTTGTGAATATTAGTCTTCTAGTCAAAAAACGGCAGTTCACTGCAAAACTGAAATACTTTGTCCCACACTCCACCAGCAAGGGATAACAGAAGTCACGTGGCATGTGCAAAAAGAAACAATAAGATAAAGACTACACCGCAGTTATCGAAAGGAATTTTGTGATCTCGTTTGGTTAACCCAGGTGTTGTTGTAAATCATTGCAATCAACATTGTACAAAGGCATGCTTAAACGAAGTTCAAATGAGCAAATCCAAACTTCAAAAGTGCTAAAACTTATCATTTTGGCCAAGATGAAGCATTTTTCAAAAGCGGAAAATAATCCGCTCCTGGCCGGGTTAGATTATCAGAAATTCTGCTGGAGCTATTTGGGCAGCTAGAAGATGGATCTGTCTGCATGATCGTGCACTCTCTAATTTGGCATTTTAGAGGCCCATTTGTTGTTCTAATCGCCCAGGTCGGACGGATCAGCTTTTCCAGCATTTGCTAAAGGTGTATTAGTCACCCATGGGAAGCAAATAGTATGCATTTTGTGCATATCATTTACTCTGTTATGCTCACAGATAAAGTAGACAGCAGCTAAGGTGCTTAGAGAATAGTTACATCATTTTCTCGTGTGATCCAGGCAAGAGATTAGAAAATCAATGTCTTTTTTTATTCGGGTTGGTTAATACAAACATTTTTGCCATCCGTTCTCACGGAAGCATGTCATTCGTATTGGAAAACAGCTTTGCAAGGGATTCGAAGGGGATCGCCGTTGCACAGGTCGGTTTAAGAACCAGTAGTTTTCTTTAAAACCTGCATCCAGTATGTGTATATACATAGATTTCTTTGTTCGACTTGTTGGGCTTTTATAAATATTCAGACCCAGAAACAATACGTCTATTTTGTAATGGGAACGAAGAACAGACTTAGAATAATAGGACAAAGCCAAGTCTTATTTTGCTTACTATTGCTGCCTATCACTACACAAGGATAAAAAATTTTGAAGATAAGGCTGCGGTTACATCAAAGGCGAACCTGGGATCTCACTCCTCAGAATCAAAGTTGGGGACTCTTAGTTTGAATATGTCGGATGAATGACCGATGCACGCAGGATGCAATGCCTAATAAGGGCCGGGAGTTTTACGTGTATTGCTGCCACCGGAATGTAGAAATCAAAACAAATTTTGCTCGAGCCATCGAACATTTAGGTTTTCTACCTTTTGTTACATCCAACTCGAGAGAGACACACCCGAAAAGACCAAATAAAGACGTCAGAACATTGTGATTCTCTAGAAATCTCAGGTTAAATAAGGCAGCTTTTCTACATTCATTTGATGAACAGTTACCTGTTACAGAGGGATTACAATGTCACACTAAAACTGTCTTACGGTGCTGCTTGCATACAACCAAGATTCTGATCAATGAACTGGGATATAAATGTTGGTTGTCTGTGTCCTGTTAATTTGGCATTATTTTCATTGCGTAAGGTATTTTGGAAAATTTATTGCAACCTTCTACACACTAGCCAGGCTGGTCGCATGTCATGCGGATTTTGGACCGAAAATAAGAGTATTGTTTTTATGTTATGAAAAAAATACACGGAATGGACGAGGTCTTGGTAAACAATGGGATTGTCCGAGAAAGGCATGGGAAAACTTCTATCCGCCGCTGCTTTTCTGATATGTAATCACTGCACAAATTGAATTACTCTAAGGACGGCCGAAACACTTTACTTTCTTAGCTTGGTGGTTTATTACATTTAATTCTGTTCCAGTCGGGGAATTCGTGTATCTATTGAGACAGCCAACGGAGCAACTTGCTGTTTCATGGACTTAGGTTAATTTACGAGTTCTCAGTCTATTTTTGGCTGCTGCAAACCTATTCATTCCTTAAGCTCATTTGTGGTATCATTTTTAAGTGAGCAAATATTTACTCACGTCACTTTGTTCTCCATACAAGTGAACCCAGTTGCAACTGTGAAGCCTTCGCCTCGTACTTAAATTCTGGCACTATGAAAAGCTGGATACCCTAGTTTATCTGGAATTATCGGATGATATAGCGAGATAATGTTTTGTTATTTTACTCTCATGGTGTAGACCTAATGAATAGATGAGTGGCTGCATCTTGGTCTAATACTGATAAACTTAGTGTGAGCAGTCGAGCTACGTGGAGGTAAGAAGGGGTGAGAATCGGAGAGGCCAGCGTTAATTTTTAAATACAGCATGCGCTTCTATCATCATCGCAATCCAAAATATGAACAGAGTGAAGCATACGTCTCCCGAGATACTAAGAAGCAGCTTCATGTCAAAACCCGTCAGATCATAGGAAACCTTCCGGAAACATGCTTATCCAACGAGTGCTGTGGAAGGGCGATGCCTCCGAGAAGTTTGGGCTGACTATAAGAAGGAAATACGACCAACCAATCTGAAACACATAGTGAAATGTAACCATATAAGTACATGCACATTTTTGATGGGGTAGCGGGATTGACAACAGGGTAGCGGGGTCCACCACCAAAGTGGCCTTCGGGTCTAGGATTAGGAACCCCTGCTTTTGTGAGGAGAGAAGTTCAACGCGTCGACCCGAAATTTACAAAGGAAGTTTACAGCAGTACTTAAACGTAATAAGAACGTCCGCAAGACAGCAAAAACCTGATGCACCAATACACTTTCGCACCACAGAAATGAAAGCTCCTAGGAAAACCGAGCTGTAAGTACATGGACAATTTATGAATTGTGCATCAGTAAGGGGAAAAAACTGAGAACTTCTCAGTTTGCGAATGTGCGCGCAAACTACTTATGAGTAAGCTAAACGGGACGCCAGTTAAACAAAAAATAAAACTGGCATTTGCATCGCGCGTAAGCATTGAATGCGAACCTAGATAAGCGACGACTTTGGTTTCTGTGGCGTTAGTAACATCCTCCTGACGAACCTAATAAAACTTGACGCTTGGTTACTACAATGAAATATTCAAAATGCTGTGTCGTGAATAACATACCTTCCAGCCGTCTTTTTTAATCCCACAACCCCTTAATGCGAACTGGAACTGAAAATTTTTGTTTAATTTTCTGTCCGTTTGAACTTTTACATACGTCTGCAATAACGGCTAAATTTGGAGTTGATTCTATCAGAATATGGTTATTGTACTCATTGTTCCTATTGTTGAAGGTGGCGTTGATGAACCCCTAGATGACGATGATCTAGCTGAGGCTTACACTGAAGAGTCCGATGATAATGACGATGATGATGATGATTATGAAGGATGATGATGAAGGATGATGGTGATAATGATGATATCCACCCGCTAAATGACAACTGTGTTTAAGATGATATTGGTCGTAGTGTGATGGTGCTAAGTCTGTCACTTATGAACATCTTGAAAAGCATAGTGAATGTATATTGATTCCGTCGTGCGATATTTGTTATATAATAAACCGTATGGGGCATTTTCTGTATACCGTTACTTCGTCCCGTGAGTTAATCCGTATAACAAGACAGTTGTACGATTTCATTCAGGCGTATCACAGTCAACCCAAAATTCTAAATAAATAAAATAATTATCATTTCGAACCTTAATATGCTTTTCCAACCATTCCGGACATGCCGAATGTCTTATATTTTGTCTTATATGGTGAATTTACTGCTCGTTTTTGTTCGCACGTAGACTATGAATTGATTCCCATAGGTTTTCAATCAAATGTGTCAGCTAGAATCGATCCGCTTGTTCTTCCTAATGGCAATAGAACTAAAAACGTCAGATTGCCAACTGAAACACGTGCATCTTAATGAAAACCGTTATCAGACACTCGATCTGGGCGATTTGAATTGTCTTCTTTTCCGGTACACGTTGTTCGGTTACTCTTGTCAAGGTAGGCAGCTAGACAGCATGACGAGTCACTTCACATATTTTATTAAGTCTCTTAGGGATAGATCATAAACGAGAGCCTAACATTGAAACTCAACCGGAAAATGCATCTTGACGTGCTGATATTTGATCTGTTAATCAAACTGAAACTGGAGAACGAGCTCTGGTCACGTTAGAGAGTACAATGAAGTGAAATGGCATGAGAACAAAAAGTGAAAATAAATAAGCTGACATGGTACACACCAGAGATGTAGTGATGCGAAAATTCCCTTTTAAATTCACGTATAGGCTAGTCGCTGAACATTGAATAAGTAGAGGCACAAGCTTGAGTGGAAACGCCCAAATCTGGGGGGGGGGCGGTAGGGTCGAGCAAAGCGGATTAACTAGATTGTGTACGTGATGCTGCATGGATGGTAGTGTATAATTCCTATCAATAATCTGTCCGGGAAGATAGTTATTTTGTGCGAGTAAAGTAAACACTGTTGTTGATAGAAATCATCACGTGATTTGTACCCAATTCATTTTGGCCTCGTAAAGTCAAAGCCCTGGCAATCAACCTGGACAGAAATGCTACAGAATTACTACAGTAGAATTTGCTGGCCAGATACGGACAATGCGATTGATTTCGACCTATTTTTTTGTCTTACGTCGAAAATAAAATGAATTGGGGCAAGTGGTCGAGTACTGGTCAAATCGAGATCGCCTTTTGATCATCAATGGAATAATTATGCTGAGCAATTTATAAACCTCCTATCGAAAGCTTTGGGAAAGAACAGTATAAATTGTATCACTTTCTCGGTGAATAATAAGTGATTGGTAAAATTTTAATAGGTAATGTTTTATTGTAGAGGGATATTTGCTGACGTGTTAAGTTGGTGTCTTTTTACCTAGCGCTAACCAAAATAAAGTTGACTAGGGGAGGAGAACATTGTGAGAAGAGGCGAATGTTATCATTCGACACACTCCGGGTAAATGTTCTTCAACTTGTCCACACGGTTCTTGGTGAAATTCATCTTATACATCCATACTGCCAGTAAAACTCAAGGATTGATATGTGTATGAATCTACGTGTCAGAAATATGGAAGGGATTTTTTGTACTAATTTCGGCAGCCTCAAAGCAATTTGTAAACGGGACAGTGAGGAAACGAATCTGTTAGTATACAAAAAGGACTTTGCCCTATGAACCGAACATCGAACTTACGATCGAGGATGAGAATCTTCGAAAAGTAGAATCTGAATACCCAAAATAAAATTATTGATAACAAGATCTGCAACGTTTATTTAACAACTTCAAGTGTGGCTATTGTAGAATTGCGAAACACCCGTAAAGGTAACAAGGGTAGGACTAATTTGTTCATTTAGACCAACCCATTGATTATTGTCACGTGGTTAACATGATGATGTGGCTACAATAGCACTTAAATTACAATGTGAGCTGTAATATAAAATGGATATTCAGCACCACTTGATTTATTGGACTATTGGAATTCCATATGCCAGTTAAGATGATGACAGATGAAGCAATTGAAGTGAAAATTATCATACATCTGACCATTTAGCTCTCTATGTTTTGAATGGAGCCAGTGAATTTGTTAGAATGTCCTACGAACCGTATTCGGCCAGACATAGAAGTCACCAGTTATTCTTGAGGAACTCGGTGATAGGTGGAACACTGAAGGGCTGTCAAGCTCACAATACTCCCGTTTCTTTGGAAGAATGAATTTCATTATGTCAAGGGTAAGCTTCCTTCGAAAGGACTTGGGTTTAATTATGCGCCGTTCAGTGAATAACGTTTATTTATGGAATTAGTTTTGAGGTCCTCTAATATGCACCAAATTAAACGGATGATATACATATATATATATACATATATATATGCATTTGGCCAAATTGAATCGAAAATATCACGTAGATAAGCAAAAGAAAACACAATTTTCACAGACGTCCCAAGGTATATCTTCGTTTCAGTCAGGAAACCTCTTTTGCTGTAGATAGACAAGTCTGTCACTGAAATTCCCTCTATTTTCCATGATATTTTTCATTGAACGTTATCATAATCTCATGGCAATTAACTGATCATCAAGTACCGGCAGTTTGAAATGTGTCCGCTGATTGTCAGAAAACCAGTCTACATACCCAAATTAGAGTACCTGTTAATTTGGTTATATTTGGTTTAGTCGAAGAGCTGCGCCATCGTTGGTAGTAGCAGTACGCAGAACTCCGGACAGCCTGGAATTTAGTCGGTTTGTCTCAACTCAAGTTTGAACTGCGGAAATCACGCTATACGGCAAAATGGTTAGGTCTGTGTTAAAATGTTTTTGTAATTACGTGAAGCCTGTGCCAAGGTTCTTCCTGATAAATTATTTCGGACCAAGTTCTGCCCGTTCAGACAGCTAACATGCATTAAAATAGTAGAACTGGGTTCTCGTAGTTTCGAATAACTTTAAAATACTGTCAGCCATTTTCGATCTAGTAGAAAAAAAGGCCCTGAAAAAAAGTTCAGAAAAACTCTAAACATCTCGAAAAGTCCCCAAATTTTTGCCCAGCTGCACATATAAGTATGTGCACAATAATTCTTGTGAATTCTTCAAGTGAGGCCAGTCTACCTAAATACGGGGTGGAAACGTTTGGATTGCAGTCCATGTGTCTACTTTGCGCTAGATAGCTCACCACGAAACTTTCTTAAAGGGAGGTTAGAATTGTTACACATTGACCAGAATAACTAAGTGATGACGTGGACTCGCTCCTTTTAGCTAGCCTACACTATCCGCTTGCTCCACACACCACGTCGGCCCAGCTCGAGTAATGTTCTTTGTAAAACCCTCGGTCTTTCAAACGTTTTTGATAACGTTGACCACTTCTCTTATTACTGGATAATTTAACCTTGGACCCCTGGTGATATTCATCTTCACATGACACTGGTCAGTTAGGTATTCAACCAAGATGATTCATTTCGTTAGAATTTCTTTTTCTGCACGAGTTTCCAAACACCATTTGAACGACTCAAGGCCGGGCGTTATGCTAAATTGAAGCATACCCGAGGTCAACGGTCAGAGGTGTGTTCGAAGACAATTATACTTCTAACAACCCCAGTCATCTAGGTAATCAGCTCTTGGTTTACGACTTCCTAAACGTTCAACCGTGTGTAGGGAGTATGAAAGTTGGAGAATTTTGAACAGAATACTTGCTTTTGACCTTACAAGGTTTGATATCAATTGACTACCGCGTGACAAAGAGCTGGATAATGGTTTTACGGAAGTTTGTTAAATTAAAACAAGAAAAATACTTTCTAGAGTTTCGTGACAAAGAATAAATGACAAAAGAATGTTTTATCGAGATTTCTATTTTCATTTCGCTGTATGAATAAAGCCGTCGTTTTCTCTCAGTATCTATGTTTGAAGGTATTAAAAAGGCATGCTTCGGATTCTCATTGAGTCTTGCCTATGCTGACTATCTGCAGCAATTCAAAAATCGATTATTTCCTTAATTTTATTACTTATACATGTTTTGCAGGTTTGTGTTTTCAGAGCGACATTGCCGTGTTAAAGCACCGGGCAAAACGAGTTCAAAATATTCTATTCTATTTCTTCATCTTGGTTCGCGGAAGCCCAACGCCCAGCTATGATAGCACACAATTTGCTCTGCTGAGAAGCTGATGGCCTACGTTTCACAATTGTCCGTCACTCATTAAGGTTACAGAATGGTTGCCATGACTGCATATTTGTACGTGCGGTCCTTCGAACGTAAAATATAAGCCGTTAGTCCCATGTGGTAGTGGAACGGCGTTCAACAGTCACACGGGTCAAAGAGCCGATCTACGTTGATTGCAAAGGGAGTTCATTAACGGATTTTACTTGAACTTAGGTCTTATGATCAGTATAGTACATGACTACTACTTTCCATTGTTATTTTCACTTATTCACATGTATTTTATAATGATAGGCAAGGAAACTGTCAGGGAGATATAGTACTGGCACAGAGAGCAGTTGAAGCTTGCATACTTTACGGCTTTTTGCTGGGATTGGGAAAATTGGAGATGTTTACTTCGGGCGCATCTTGAAAACAACCCATGCGCAAATCAGCTACCGGGAAGATGAGGCGAACTTTCAGACACTGAAACGCCTATCTGAACTGTTTCCTTAGTGTGCTTTGTCTATTGTTTTCGGTTGCCTTTCTTTCACCAGAAATTTTGGAATCTCAGGCGTGTCAGTTGTATATTCCGGCTGACATTTCCGTGGTTTGATAAGTTCTGTCGCATTCATATGGCCAATAGTGCCTTCTCTATTATTTTCAAGTTATATTCAGAAACTACAAAGTTAAATGCGAAAACCATGTATTTAATTTCGCATCTAACCAATTTGTGCATGCTTCGCTTGCTTATGACGCATCCCATTAGTCGAACAATCGAACCAAACACCGTCTTGTGATTGGTCACCTGCTTTCTCCGCCTTCTGTGCAAACGCATGCTGTTGGGCGGATGTCAGTGCGATCCTGTATCCGGAAGCTTGGCGGTTTTTCCATCAACAACCGATCGACTTACATTAATTGGTCAAAGTGCTTGTCAATTGCGTTCCACTGGTTTTCTATAACTTAGTCGTTTTGGAAAAAAAATTAGGGTTACTGAGCCCCGGATGACACTGACTGCGTTCATCAAGCCAAAGTGAGGCACGACTGATTCATACCCTATACGTTTGTCATAACCAGTCGGCCATTGAGATAGGCCACAAGCAAGCGAGATTAACCACTGTGGTTCGATCTACAATAAGCTCACGTTTCCAAAACGTAACTTTATGTCATTCTAGATTCTTTCTGAATTTTTGTAGTTATACATGCATCAGGTTGACTAAGTCGAGGAATTACAATTCAATATTTGTGAGTATTAATTGTATGCCATTGTTCCTCTTCGCGAACTAATCAGTGATCTCAACAAAAATAAGTGCAATAAGTTTTGTCGCGCTTCTGATCGAGTAACATGAATGTTGAAATTTTGCAATCATGATAAACAACATTTTGCTTGCAAATATGATATTGTTTGTCCTGGTGTAACCATGCCGAAGCTAATAGCGAACTGATTTGTACACAATTTCTTTCGGTAGATTTGCCACTGATCACAAATAAATGTAACTCATACTTTTTATCCCATATTTCACGTATGATTGCACTGGGAAAGACATGTTCCGTCAACATTGGGGCCCATTACACCAGGCGGGTGGGAGACCGGTAACTCTAATCCTGAAACGTGGACTAGCATAGAACCACGTAATGTCATACTAGGTCAGTCACGGTAACGAGCCGGATGAGAGCGAATGGTCATCTACTATGAAGGAGACCGGAAGATCTGAGATTCGAACGTCTGACCTTTTTGTGACAGACGTCAAATTCACTTGACCAGTTGTGCAAATCAGTGTCGTACACCAGTACGGAGGATTGATGAAATGGCATGTGACTAACTGCATTTAATTGTAAACAACAAATAAAGCAGTAAGCAAGTCCAATGTAACAGACAATCTGTAATAGCCACAGCGAGTCTTTGACTACACGCGTTCGAATATAGTTGGTTTTGCTTCTATTTTCAAAGTAATCAAGTTTGTGACACCGACCCGCGAGCAATGTGTGAGTGTATTTGATCAAGTATTTCGATTAATTAGCCACATAAGTGGTCTTGCTTGATGGATGGACCATAAACTCTCTTGTCCGGTTCACTTAGAAATAGCGTGTACTGATTTCACTCCAGTCAGTGAACTCACTAGGGTTAGATTTGTGAAGTGGGAAATTCAGTAACTAAACATTAAAAAATGGAATGAACACTGGGAACAAAATTGTCCTGAAACTCGATTGTTGTTGATTTCACCTCAGAAAAGCAACCCAGCTTCATGCCAACTTGTAAAATGAAAAACCAAAAAAAAATGAAGAAGAGAATTTCGATTCTTTTTTGAATTCCCTAGAGAACAAAAAGTCAGAAAAAGAGTTCACGTAGCCGCATACTCCGATAAAATATAATCACGAATAATCGCTCGCGTAGTTTATGGGTAATTCATCTTTATTGCACAAAACTTGAATGTTTGGACAAGATAGATGTCTCGTACACCCACGGGTGAAGGAATATTACTAAATTTCGGGATAAGCTACTGTAAATTGATTAACTGAGGTGAGTGCATTACATGATTTTGAAAATTTCTTCCCAACTAACCCGCTCACGGGGTCATGCTATCAATAAGCACAGCTTCTGTAATTTAAGTCAGTTTCTAAGAAACGGTGACTCGATTTTGACATTGTCGTGAATCAGAAATGCTTTGAAGTTTCACCGGCCCCGTTTGGCTTCTCTTTTGCTTCAAACATGTTCATGTTTGCCGTTCGCTTCTTATGCCCCTGAACAATTTCTTGTCAGAGATGAAATTTATGGGTCTCACTGAGAACCGCATGAGTTAAGCGCGATACTCAAATCTAAGTTGGATATGCGTTTAACTCTCTTGTGTCACCTGTTCTCATCTCGTCCTACTAGGACAACCAAACGTCCACGTGGGATTTTCAATGACTGTGCAATAAAGTAACAGAATGTTACGGCGAGTGTCACAATTAACAAGCTGAAGAAGTCTGGATGAACCATTGCTTTATCGGATGACTGATACCAGTGTCCTCGTACATCTAAAAACTACGCAGTCGGCTCACTCACGGCGAGTCGAAACATATGTGCAACTAATTTAAGAAAAGAAGAGAAAATTCGTGGTTGGTATTAACAAAGTCACACTGACAGGTAGCGAAGCGTTTGCGATCTAAACGCCAAGCACGGAGAACCTCACGAATACCAGTAAAATGAGATGCAAATTTCCCAAGTCAGTTAAATGCTCCTAAGGGTCTGCGTGAATATTTTTGTGAAGATCACAGACTAATGAAAATGAGGTTTTTATCTTTTACATTCATGGCATCTCGCATATGAAGACGTCTTGCAAACATTTGCTAGATTTTAATTCGTCCATTCAAACATACCCAAATCGGTATGATAGTTAGCTGAACTCACTGAGAAATTTCTCTTGAATTTCGACAACAAGATATGAGGGTAGTGGTTTTCCGGACGAAAACAAATGCATTGCTTTATCGTTTACATCTTTTTGGGTGTACTGAACGGAAAAGCACTGCAAATACAGATACTCGTGTTCCACTTGTCAAGGCGGGAGTTTAGGCTTCACGATTATGGTGTTATGAACTACTTGATTCGTTGACAATTTCCAATTTACACTGGTTTTAACGTGTTATAGCTTTATCAATCATCGGGCCTGAATAACAAGATAGAAAAAGAAAGTTATAATGTTCCCGGTATTCGTGGAGTTGACACGTTCAGGTGCATAATCATTCCATTCAAACGCTATCACGTTGTTGCTAGCACGTAATTTTCAGTTCTAACTAGTTCCCATCTGGGGGAAAATGTAGTTATCACCTCCTTGGTAAAGTCGTCCGTTCCCAGACGAACGATAAGCACGATTCATTGACCCGTATGAAACAATAGCCTGTAACTTTGTTTTCTTTTCATCAAAAAATCGACATGATTCGTCTGTTTGTTTTTGGAAAACGATTATCTATCTATCTCTGTGAACCTTTATTCATCTATTACATAATGCAGACAAAGTGCTTCTTATCAGGCAAATGGACGGGAGAATGAATTCACATAACTGATAGATGTGCAGACAGTGATAACTATATCGACACAACATCGCACTCTGGGTAATCATCCCTCGGTAAAGCTAGCGACACTTACGGGAAGAAACTAGGAGGCCGTTTCTTAATAACTTTTAATATTAGTACTTACTTGAATTTGAGGAGAAACATCTATCGACAATTCATGACATGATAAACACAAGAAACGGATTGCTTCCGCTCTAAGCACGATAAAATCAATACTTGATAAAATGTGTTCCACACCACTGCGACTTTCTCAGTCCAAGTTGCAAATCGGTCAGGTCATACAGAGAAGGTAAAACGAATGCCTTGGTGCTTCCCTATGTGTTGATCAACTATAAGTCGTCAGTTATTGGCTTCCAGCCATATAGTTTAAAATAAAAATGGAAAGAATGTATCACACGAAACACTAGTCGTACGTTCCAACACAAGCCAGTCTGGAAGATAATAGTCGCACTACCTATTCCATTTTATAACCACAAGCCTAAAATAATGTTCACGGACTGAGGTACGCCACCGGTTGTTTCAATTCATTAAAAAACAAATCATTTCGATATGTGTAAAAATGCCGCCCGCTTTGGAAAGGTTTTCCTTTCAAGCAGAACTGAGCACATCTAACCTACTAGTCAGGGCAGTGGCAAGATTACACCGGTAGACTAATACTCAGAGTAGACCGCTTCTGCATGCCTAACCTAGATGATCTAGGCTGATAAGCAGTCTTGCTGGACACCGCTAGTTGGCATGTCTAATCGTGAATTTGGGAAGTAAGACCAATATGTTTCTCGCATTTGTTGCTCTATTTTGCCTAATGAAAATCGGCATCGTTCTGACTAGCTTTTTAAGGTTCCAATTTCGGAAAAAGTCAATAGAAGCCAACTTTATTAAAGGGTATTTGTAATCATTTAAATCCACAAACTATGGGAGTTTCATCGGAACGGCAAAGACAGGCTGAAATCGCAAGTTGCATTTTTGTGTCCGCGTACGACTTTTTGTTGGTTCTTGATACGAATTTGGCTGCGTTAAACATAAACTCCAAATGCATACATGCAAAAAAATGTCGAGGTTCTTATTACCCTTCGCCACTCTGGAATGCTTGAATATAAAGATACTAATCCTTACTGAAGTGTTAAAATGCTACTGGTTTTCGTTGATTGCCTCATTTGTAAAATACGAATAATTTTACGGCATGTTATGTGGATAACTGACGAGAATCTTGCTTCCCTATGCACCTGCGTGCTTACCAAAACATACTGTTCCGAAATGTTTCAGCAAACTCAAAACAGCTTCTGATATTATTCGGTAGCATTCATTGTTCTGTCTTGCTGAAATAGCCTTGAGAACAAAACAACGTGGCGAACAAGCTCGTTTTCAGTTATTCGTATTCATGCCAATACATAACATTAAATATGGTTTAATGTTATGCATTAGCATGAATACGAATAACTGAAAACGAGCTTGTTCGCCAAGTTGTGTTGTTCTCAGTGTGTTCTGTAAGGTTTTTCAAACGTTTAAAATAGCCTTACTGGTACTTTCTTTTTTGTAATTTGTACGACACATTGTTTAGCTCAAACCTAAATATAAGGATATAAACTATCTTATATCTCACTGTTTATAATCTGAGATAAACGGAATTCTTGACGGTCTCGGTTACCATGATTCTATAGGTTTCATATGGAGAGAATAGTAGAATTTCCTTGCAACCACTCAGAAACCAGATGGTTCTAGCTTAAAAATTTGGTTTCCGGGACCCATTAAAATCCGCCAGCTGAGTTGTTATCAAACGGTTTTTCGTAGCAAGCAAGCATTCTCCGTAACGGGCCGAGGATAGACCAAAGGTGGATTGATAGTTCGCTTGTTGTCTGCGTTGATTTGCTACGTCCCCAAGCCTTTCAGAAACCAAACCCATCAAGCTGACAAAATAGACTTCAATTTGTTTCGTGGATCATTTATAGTTCAAGTGGAAATGATTAAAGATTTTGCTTCATTTGATGTCCTATTATGGTGGAGAAACAATTTTCAAACTCCGTGACATCGAAATGTGCACTTTAAGTTCCAAAATAAAAGTATACAGAACTTAAAAACTTTAATAATAAATAAGTAGCTAGTGGTTGATTTACAATTAAAAACTTAATAAGATAGGATTGAAGTAAATGGCAGAATAACGTTTCTGGTTCCACTCTGTATTAATCGTTGGTGTGATTACGACAAGTCTTGCTGTGGTATGCGTGGTTTTTGGTTGAATTAGTTGACGCGAATTCGGGATTTACTTATGACATAAATATCAAGTCAGACAGACGTTGCAGGCCTTTTGTGGGTTTGAAACATCGACGGTAGAAATTGTCCCAACATTTTATATTTTGTCTGATCTTCGGGGAAACATGCACCTGTCAACGAACAAACTGATCGCCAATATAAATTGATGGTGAGTTTGTTTCGTTGAATAAATATGAGTGCGTTTTTGTTGCATATTCGTCAGAAGTTGCTTTTTACCTAATACTTAAGGTATTTTGCATTCATGTTTTATTTTCTGTGACACAGAAAGCCATTTTCTCGATGCATTCTTTTGATGGGATGAAGGCAACCATTTTGGAGTAACTTTGTATTGGCAGCAATGACAGAATCCCTATCAATGTTTGACGTTGCCATGTAGTCTAGTATAAGTTGCCTGTTTACTGGGGCTTTCTAACAGAAATAATGGTATTCTCATTTGTTCCTAATGAAACGTTTCCTCATATCTACAGTCTGGCTACCATCACTTAGGCTGCAATAGCTGGTAAATTTTCAGACGCACCACTTAAATTCATGCTCACCGAAACCAGAAAGTGTTTAATGGATTAGTCAAAAATGTACTTCCGTTCGAAGTTCACGTTTATCCTGATCGAACTGTTCACTTGCTGAAAAAATTGTTGAACGATTGCAAATAAAATGCAAATCGTTCCTTAAATCGGATTCTTACATGATAAGAAGTAAATATTTTGCACAAGATCGGGGAGCTTGGATGTGAACGTCACGGGTTCGATTTCTCCAACCGCCGGTCGACTTCCTTGCTTGGCAGCTCTCTGTTCGCCACGGCACTCTTCCTAAAAAATTGATGTACATTTTTATTTCAATGATGACGAAAATAAAGGACAAAAAACGTCATCAGTAAGGCGGTTGTGGTTAGAAAAACACCAAATACAAATAAACAGTGACTGAAGACTACTTTCTACCTCGGATTTGGTGTTCTTGTGCAACAGGGCTGAGCACGGAAACATAACTCCATTCCCTTAGGTTTTACATGCATGTGTGCACATGTTCAATTTCACATGCCTCGTACGTTTGGAGGTACACCGACAACCTTAGTGCGCTATATTTGAGTGTCGTGTGATCCAAATGGCATTACAATTCTTACATTGCATTGACAACAATATAATCTTGCCATTTATTTAAGCAAATTGTAATTTGCAATAGACCATCTAACTGAAATGTGAATTTGATACAGTATTTCCCGAAGCTTTGAAGCCAGACGAGTCTAGGAATGGCACACGTGCGAAAAGTATAGCGTCAGCTAACTCAAATGGATCTAGAAGGTACTCAAACAGATTTAGAGAAACGGAAATTCGTACACATTTATTCATTAAACTGTAGAACAAAACTGGTAATATCGTAACAAAATTTCCCACGAAAAAGCTGTGCATTTGGGTCAGTTTCCAGTGATCACGTCATTATTTTCACAAAAACCAATTCAACCATTTTTTCCGTGCCGTTTCATGCGGATTAGCACCATGTAGTTAGTGGGAAAAATCAAAACTGACCAATCCGCATTCATATGTCCCGTGGGCGCGGAAACTCTGCCATTTTGGTGAGGTGATTAATTGGTCAGGTGATAAAACCCCTTGTAAGGCGAGATGGGAAGCAAACGGGCAATCGGAGAGACCGAGAGACAGACCGGACAGCTAAAAAAGACAGGCCTGATGGTTGCGTTTACATGGTCGTACATCTCATTCTTTTTCGAACGTAGAGACCATTTTAAGGATACCACAATCAGATAATCTGGGAACAAATGATAACCGCAAACTGCAAATTACCTTTCGGTTACCAGCATCTTGGCTTGAATCTGAAATAAATAAAAGAGTATTTTCGTTTGTGTTGACAGTACACACCTGTGAGATATCAATGAATTTGGACAACGGTAAGTGGATTTTGCGGTATATTATTTCATGTCTGAATTTACGTGATATCGAAAGGTTTCAGTGCGTTTTGAAATAATATACCACCATCAAGATGTCATGATCCCCTTAGAAATCACTTTTATTTGTCCTAGAATTTTCGCAAAATTCGAAGTACGACACCTTATTCCATCCATGAATCTGTATCAACCCGTAGACGAATAAACGTCACTTGAAAAAACGTCAACAGAATGATAAACGGAGAGGTATAGACTAAATGATCAACGTGATTGTCCAATGCTTTGATCATCTGTCAAATTTTCTATTCAAATATAGAGAAACAACGTGGCGCCCTTCGCTTTTCTGAATGTCTTGCGGATCACTCGAACTCATCATAGTTATCTACAAAAGCATAAATGCCATTGCCAATATGGCATAGCATAGCATTCTCGAAACTTCTATTAGAGAATTTTCGGATGTAGACGATCAGAAGCCAATAACGCAGCGTTGTTGGTAGAATGTGCGACTGATCTAATTTGGGTAGCCTTTCTGCCTTGAGAAAATCTGCCTAGGGTAGCCATAACGTCGACAAGCTACAAGTTCTAGCTCCAATTACATATATAATTTCATCACATAGCTCATCGATTTTTCGATACACTCCGAACCACATTTGGTCCAGATTTGTTGTTCATTGAAGAAAACCCTACTAAATGGATCCGTCGCCATTTCAGACATTGTGCAAAAATAGTAATAGCAATGTAATAGTATTGATTTGTTTTACTCTATAGCTGGCATGAATAGGTCACAGGTCAGTGGTTAGTGTTAACACTGCCAAGTAGTCAACGGTTATTCGAGTGAACAGGCAATTATGGAAATGAGAAAGTTGATTAAGTGCCCAAGCACGTATTGTCCGTATAAGATGCATGATGAAAGAGTAAATGTGTAATTGTTTATTTACTTTTGCCCACTAACAATTAGTGCGATGTTAATTGGCTGACGAACACTTCCAAAGTAAACTGCACTAAGCAGTAAGTTGGTTCTTGCAAAATATTGCTTATAAAAATCTAAAAATCTCTGCTAACGGAAGCTGTTTTAGTGCAAAAACCCGGGCTTTCAAATGCTAGCATTTCCCACCGGTTATAATTGTACAGTTAACAACAAACAGCTCACGTTTTATGCATGTATAAGCTTGACTAAAGATTTAGCCCCATGAACACTTCAAACACCTCCTGAATGGTGTCGGAAAACACTCAATGGGCTTTAGTGGAATTCCTCGTTTGCATCCACTACTTATACTCAAAAACAAGTTTCACTGGAGGGACACATGACATTTTATGGTCGGTTGCGTGAGGGGTAGTGCGGTGCTTGGAATTTCGTAGGGCACTGGATGGCAACGCATTTCTGAATTCTGTCACATTACCCCAAAGGTGGATTAGAGCTGCAGATCTTAATGCAGCCGAAACATCACGGATGCAAATTAAACATAAGAATATGGGAAAAGTTTCTATCTGTCAAACTTTAATTAAGTGGTACGTGCATAAAATGAACAAAATTAACCCGGATGCATATAGTGATTTTCGATTTGCACTTGTCGCTCATCGGACATGAGCAAACAGTTTTCTGTTGTCCATTCCCGTGACTGAGTAACATTTCATAGCTATTTTATTTGTCCAAAGCTTGCTTGGTCCGTTTGTATTTGATCTGATTGTCTGTCATGTACTTGGGTGGCTCTTTCGATTTGTGACGAGTCGGCAATCAGATATTTTCCCAAAAATGTCAAGAGCGTTAAATAATTGTGAGAAACTTTGATCTTTAAAAGCGAAGCGACAGATCGGGCAGCAAAACGAACTACATTGACACCTGTGGCCTTATATTTATGGAATATAATACGCACTTAATCCAACTCGTGCTTGAAAGATCGTCAAAACGTCATTTCGGGTTCCCCGGAATTCAGTGTAGTTTTCAGTCACAGTGACGAAGTCTCGAAAACTGCCCGACGAGGCAGCAAAGCAATTGAATTTTACACAAAATCCAGCATTATCGATGAAATAATGTTTTATCAGTGTTCTAACCATATACGCACGTGTCTCGAGGGAACCAAAACTGTGCTTGTGCATCACAATTGACCCGACACAGTCGTGGATCCAAATAACAAAGTGACATTTGGGAATAAGAGATTTGGGAGATGAATGGTTTTTTGATGGCGTTCCATTGTGCTTGAACATGATACGTTGATGTCGGATTTTTGAGTTCAGTATATTTGGTAGGGATTCAATAAATGATGGCAATAGCAGAACTTAAATCACTGTCCTTTCCTCTGCGAGGGTCAATTGTAAGCATCCCCGGCCTGTGACTGGAGCTTGAAAGAGCAATCGAACTGGGACGAATTTAATGAAATCGCATGCGTCCTATGGCTTATCTTTCTCACACTAATTTTCCGGCCTTAGGCAATCAAATGTCCAAGCAATCAGATCATTGCTTTGGAATACATTGAAAAATCTCCTCATGGACAAGTGATAAATAAATACTACTTAAAAAATTTTAGAAAAGCATAACATGGAAGAACTCTTTAGCGGTGTCAACAAAAGTTATTGGCTGATTTTGCTCTTTTAATTGAAGTAACTTGTGAACAACGAACTAAGTTTTCCATTGTTTGTCCTCTGGTTTGACCTCTCTAACGAAAGCATTCCAGTATGCACCAAAGGTCTTCAGTTAATACCAAACCATGTCAAGCGACGAATAATCCACGTTGACTCGGCCCGAATGGATATCTTAATTCCGCATTTAACTAGTGGTAATACACGAATTCTCGATTCATACACGGCTGTACAATTTGACTACATTTTGTTCTAACTCGGTGGCACGAAATGCATGGGTGAGTTGTTCAAACTTACCGGAGGCACGAAATTTTTGTCTTTCACGGGGAAAAGACTCCAAATAGCACAGGGCCGAATCGATCTGTTGGAATGCGATTTTGATTTGTTCACAAATGAAACCATCCTGAAATTTTCCACTGCTTTCTATCACGCTAAATATCAGCAGCTATTCCACATGTAAGTATTCATCCTTCAAGTGCAATGCCATTTTGCCCAACGAATGATAGTTTGAAATAGACCAAACTATCCTACGAATAACAAAAGCCCTTTTCTCATGCAACGATCACCATTGACGATAGAAAATATTTATCTAGATTGCATTTCAGGCGCATAGCATCGAAACTGGTCATCCACAAGGTTCCTATTTTAACATACGGGGTTTGGGATTCATCTTTCGTTTCCATCTTTTTAAACTCAAAACTCTATCTGATTTTGCCCGCACTCCGGACTGTTCTGATCTGACCCTATCCTTATATTTCCCAAAGGCTGTCTTACAGTCTGTTGTGCAAATTTGCGTGTAACACAACTCGATGTGTTAACGTGGAATTTTTTCCGCTTTCCGATCTGCCTAAACGGAACAAACAGTCTCACTGTTTTCATTCAGCCAGCCTCGGTTGCGGATAACCTACTCATTATTTTAGTGATGAAATCCGAGCTAAAATAAAAAGTCATCTCGGTTATTTGTTTCCTTTTCGAATAGGAAACAGCTGTTACCAATAAATGGGCTGTCCACTCAGTAACACAACCCTGGACGACATTTGCCGAAGTTAAACAACACAGGCGGCGGTAAATCAAACCTGGTGAAAATATTTCGCATTCCAATCAGTAGTTTTGTTCCGCTAACTTATGTGCACGTGCTTCTAAAACAAATTGACAATAAGTATGTATATAGATATATGTGTGTATATGTATACATGTATATATGAATGTATATGCATAGGGTTTATCGAAACTCAACCAACAAAAGCCAATATGAACACTTTCCGCTTTCTTGAGCAACATTACAAATACCGAACATTTGAATTTGTATTCCTTTCATTCAGCAAGCACTAGCAAATCTTCGTAGTAATCCGTAAGCTTTCCAATTATCTGGTGAGCAAATAGGTCAGCAGTTTAGTCAATATTCCATTTTAACCACCAAATACACGTCTCAACAATGACGCATAGCGAACCCGCTAGGGAGAACGAAATGAAGATTATGCACAACAATTAAGCAAATATGTTGCTACAAATCAGGCAAGAGAAACCTCTGGCAGTTCTTAGGCCTGTCACTAAACTTCAGCACGTTTCCGGTCATAGTGATGTGGCTTTCAGCAGTTTCAGCATAAAATTACTTTTATCTCATAATCTGATGTGTTCTGGATCTTTAATAGGAACTTTATCCAACTATCACATCGTGAAACCAAACATATTTTAGATAGGATCAAGGTCAATTGCAAAACTTGCCTTGAGAAAGACAACCCACGGTAGTCGAAACGTTGGCGCATTGCATGTGCCAACAACGCTGTGCTGTTAACATTGTACCATTCACAATTAAGATCAAAATTGAGTTTATATGAAGAATATCCTTGGCCTAGGGATGCTTTCATCCGACTGACGTGAGACTGCTAGCGTGTTTACCAAATTCTGATACAGTAAAATGCATGGGCTGTTCTCGGAGACTCCTTGTTTCTTGAAATTTTGCTTTTCTAGGACCAGGTTAGTATCTCAGTCAACACAATGACAGCAGTTCGTCTATCGCAAATAAATTCTCGTTTAATCCGTTTTTAAGGATTTCTTACCTCGCTCGTGTGAGAGTGAACGAAAAGTCGAGAATGAGAAAATGGTAAAATGTTTTCGAAGAATTTCCTACTGGATAGGTCCACTGTGCAGGTGATTGGCGGCTCAACAGATCCCACGCCTCCGAAAGCATCGTTAACGGGTGGCCAGATTAAGGTGATCCTGTGTTGCTCGACTGGCCGTGATCCACACCTGTCGACACAGGGACTTATCCAAGAACGTTTAGGAAATTTCACGCTCCAATAGTGGGTTCATTTTACTTGTCCAGATGCGTCTGCCTTATCAACTGAGGTCGCCTATGTTTAGCCGGCCTTATCACAACGTACAACCAGACATGATAAGAGAAACCCGTAGATTTGTAATTGTTAGTGATGTTTATTTTACCTCGCAATTACTAAAACCCTAAGAATAATTGCCAGAAGAAATAAATGAATGCATCGTTATCCGTGGCACTTGTTTAAATGAATAAATAAGTACATATACACCAGCATTTCAGTTAATTAATAGAGTAATCGTTTTTTACTAACTTTATGCTTTATACAAATGATGTCCGGCAAATTTGATGAACGTTGATATGCAAAAGTTAGGTACCAGTTAATTCGAGATTAGCTCGCTGTCACTAGTAAGAATCAATCAGAATTCTATTTCCCCAATTCCCTATGGGAAGTGAATTGTTTTTAAATTATGCAAACTCAATTTGGCAAGGACTACTCAAAAAGAACGATTTTACTAGGCAGTTAACGTTGGAGAAAATTTCACCCGAAAGCCAATAGGATAACAAATTACAGATCGTCTGCCGTGTGTGATTACACTCAGTGTTAGACCACTGGGTGACCAATCAGTTTGGGTTCCGGCACAACTGTGTTCAACTAAGCATTGAGACCGCATAATGGTCATTTTGGATGAGCGAATAATCAGGGATTGAATTCTTGACACTTGAATTGTTAGGAACGTGTTTAGACGATGAATACTTTAAAGAAAGCATTCATTCGGTTAAGCATAGTTACAACGCATGTATCTCACGTTCAGGTAGACTGAGAACACTTCGAACAACAACCAGTACTCTAGCCCAACTAGTAGCAGTCTGTGAAGCTGGTCTCGTAAATCCAGGGAAACGTTTACTTGCCTTTCAAATAGAAAAAAATTCTGTAGGGGAATTAAAATTAACTAGTGGATAATCGCTTTTTATTTTTCCCCAAGGTTGAAATGATGGAATGTTATTTGCCCATAAAAATAATCTTATTGAATAACCAAGCGAAATATTACGACATTCGGCCCTTTGCATCACCGAGATGTTTGTTCACTCAACATTTTCTTCGTGTCTTCACTCGAGATACGCGTGACCACTTTGCGTTCTTCTCGACATATTTGTTTTTGGGAGCAAAACAGTTATTATTCAAACTTAAGCTAGAAAAAAACATGTATGACCCCTTGGTTTCATAGTAACGGATAAGTAGTAGCCTTACCGCCAACTCAAATGATATTAATTCGAACTGAAGAGATAGGAAGCAGTCGCTGGAATCACATTTCGGCCATTTTTAACCAACGTCTTGTTTCCAAACGCTATGGAAATGAACAACTCTGCATTCATCAAAGGTTTCTTATCTCTTCCGTTAAGCTGTTTGAGAATGACACTTGTAAAAATAATGTCACCCAAATCTGCCACGTTCAAATAGCATGGTGATAAAATCTGATTGGTGGAACAATCCATCAAATACAACTATCCTTCCTATCCTTTGTTTGTCAGAGGTTTTGTTACGAAACTAAACTCCGAAAACATTTCATCGGTTTATATCGAAATTTTTTTGCAAAAACAAGGCAGGATTTCCAGTTGACAACGATAGTCATTGCGCACAAGCCTACGCGAAAAGTTGCAAAGCATACTGAAATCCGTCCAACTACATTCACAATACTTGATGCCGTGTTCATTCAGATGAGTTCGTCCACTCTTTTGTTTTACCGACACCCCGTGAAATGTCACGCTAGACAGCCACTAACGCGAGTGCAACTGCCGAACGTTTTACAAAAAGCCCGAAAATGATGTAACCCATAGGGAGCCTTTCAATCTTTCGAGTCAAATTATCTAAATTATTCCTTTAAGCGAAAGGGCTGCTGGTTTCTAACATCGGTAAAACAAACGGGAAATAGCTGAACTTACCCTGTCTGCAAAGTACTAGAATAGTAAAAGATTGCAAAAGATAATAGTCAAATTTCCATATGAAGTCATCGATAGTAAGTCCTATTTTTGAGCAAAATCCATGGACTACACAATCCAGACATACTACTGGAAAGTTTCATCATAATCCGTCTTGCTTGGCCCTTTTCAGCGATTGTGTCGTTATCAAATAAATAATCGTGTCAAACGGGCCACGTAATAAACCGAACTGAGTTGTCTTTAGTGATTTCCTTTTGATAGAATTTCAGTTATTTCTGCTCTTTCGTTAGAAATAATTGGCAATATGTTTGTATTTCCCCCCGAGAGCTCTAAATACAAAAAATCGGTTGTAACTCGCACTTTTCCAGCATCCCAGAAATATCAATCTTACCCATTCTGTCGTTTGGTAAAGTACACTATTCAAGCCAGCTGACTTTGGGATCAGGCACTCGGACGAATGATATCCGAACTAGGCTCAGTCAGAACAGATTGCTAGTGCAAAATTATCTCAGCAATTTGCTTCCTTTGCGCTTGTACATCCCTTTCGTTTGACCAACGCGCTTTTCTTCAGCTTAAAATCATTGGTTTATGGTACAAAATTTGTTGTTTCCCTCGAATATCTTCGGTGAACGAACCATCAACAAAAAAGAAATAGGTTAAAACAGGTCACTCCACTTCGAGACGATAAAATCTATGCACAATTATGAATGTTTCTTTAGTTTGTCAATGAAAAACGGATAGCGAAGTATACAGTTCGATGTGAACGCAGCCATTTCTTTGTTTTCGGTTACATATGCCAACTTCACATCCGCGCGACATTTTTTAGTCCACTAAGTATGCCTAGAGAAAAATGGGCTCATTTGAACATACAAACCCAGGCCATGCGAGGAATACTGAAAAGAATTAACTTTGATGAAACATGAACACTGACAACAACGAAAATTCGTGCTCTATATTTACTGTACCAATTTCGTAAGATTCTTTTTGACACCTGAATTGATGAGATAGTAATGATAAGGAATGGTTTAAAAACGGTCATTTTACCTAGCACTTTTTGCTTAGCTTAATCCCGTCGAAAGCAATCGATGATAGGTTATTTTAAAAAAACAGCAGACAATTCCGTTTCTATCCAACTGTGGTAAGTTATTTGCACTTTCAAACGTTTATCTCGCAGTGAGGATGTGTTTAGCGCATTGAGCAAACAAGCTGGTTGTAACCTGTATTCGTGTGAACTACCAATCAGTTTCCCAAGCGATAATTGATATTCGCCTATGAACAGGAACCACTGGGCGTACATTTTAGCCCACGTACAGAAACACGCACATGTTTAAGAATGGCTAATTAGAAAAGATAATTAAGTAGTAAAGTATTGTTAATTGCTCTGGTTGCTTTGAATGTAGACTAATTGAAAGTGAATTCGTCCTACTTTGCCGGTTTGGCACTCAAACCAAGATGACTGAGAATACTACGTGCACCGAAATCGCTTTGTAGTCATGTTGTTGGACTAAAAAAGAACACTTTTGGGTAGTTCTCCATCCGCATATTGGAACAATAAGTCGACTTGCACCTGCACTGTGTTATGACTGAACGTCGTAATTGCAGATTTTCATTTTTTCAAACACTATCGCAAGCCTGAATTTTGTGCGATATAATTTGATCATCACTATTATATCTTGAAAACATATTTCGTTAAAGCCAAATCAAATATTTGGATACGTGTTCAAGGTAACCGTGTACCAACTAGGAAACAAATGTTGTCTAATCCGTTAAACCTTACCGAAATTGATGTATGGAAGACATTCGTTTTCTTCGTTAGGGAAATGTCCTACTTGTGGACTAATAATCGTATCATTTTGAATAAATCAAGATTTCGTCTTGATTATCTGGGGCAGATGTGGAATTTTGAATGTCACACCCGGGTGTATGCCCCTTGAGCAAACGTTTGAGTAAAGCGCAACGATGAAACGAATAAAGACCGAGACAAAGGCAGATCCAAACTGCCCCGGTACCAGTTTGCACAAATTATGTACACTAATCAAACCTCAGCAGTGTTCCTTTCGGGCTCTATAACTCTGATTTCTGACAACAAATCACGTGAACGTTAGAGGGCATCAAACAAATTCACCCGACAACAAACGCACACTCATGGCAATGGTAAGAGTCCAGGATGTGTTAACGATACAATCAAACTGATGCGATAAAACGAAAAGGGGATTGGTACCAGCGAAGCTAGTTCATAATGAAAGGACGGTACGTAGGGAGGGAAGTGTCAGCGGTTGGTTCGAATGTCCTTCCGGAACTGTGTAACAACGTAGTCAAGCCCACTCTTTAAGGAACCGGATAGTGTGACCTGCTTTAATACAGTCTTCTAAAAGTCTAAGGCGAAAGGCTTGAAACTTACATTTTCCCATTTCGACACTTTGTGGTTACTTACGACATGACTTTAATTACCACTTGGCCCCTCACACTCACCTGGCATATTTTAGTACACTTCAAAAATAGACATGTTTGCCGTAGATAAAAATTGCTTATGTTTCAGTCTGCCTGAAATACCGGTTTTTAAAGGAGTAGCCTAACGAATCCAAAAAAAACGCACCGAAACAACTACCACAATGAGTCGATGCCTGGTTGAGCGATTCGGTCAGAATGAATCACAATGCCAATCACAATACCACAACGATCGACAGGTTAGGCGCTGTGTAGCTATTTACATAAAACCAATACCGTTCTCCTCTGTCCTTGCCTAATAGTACACATGAAGATAAAGCCTAATTCCTCAAGGATAGCACCAGTCCAAATTATTTTTGAAATAATTAAACTCGGCAAACCACAACTGTGAAATTAAAACCCTCGGTATTCATCATGCGTCAAGCTAGGTCGACAATCTGTGTGGCTCAATCCTTTCTTAAGCGGTGATCAAAGTTTGATGCACGTGCTTTTGAACGGTTAACATGACTGCCGTTGGAACCACAGAAGCAGAAAATTCGACATGGTCTGAATTCTGGAAAGCGTATCAACCAAAAATAGCAAGTCAATCCCTGGTAGCCAGGCAGCCAAATATTTTGATTTCGCTGTCAAAATCCCTAGATTCACTTTAGTACTTGATGCCGGTTTATAATCATGTGGGCAGTTATTTTATATAACTTATCAAAATTCGCTGGGTTTATGTCACTCTAAGTTTCAGGATCATGTCTCCCGGTCTCCCGTTTGCACGGATAATCCGCTCAAGTGTCTATGGGACATGCGGCCTTTCTAAGACTTTTGAGTTGTATAGGTAATTAATGGGATTACCCATCACACGAATAAGGCTATCCACAGTCTAAACAATGCCTTTGCTTTTGAGTTATTTTGCAACCAAATTGAAGAGAATCGCGGTTGTTTTCAAACCGTTTTCTCATTTTGCTTTTAGTCTTCATCGATTGAAGAACTGCGGATGCACGTTACAAAATCCGCAACATTTTCTTTTGAAGCATTTGCCATATCTGCCTAGGAATAGCGATTGCTGCTCCGGTTAAAACCTGAGGTTTTGGATCACATCATTGAGAAATTTTGTCGAAGGAATTGTAAGCCGAAATAAGAAAAATAAGCCACAACACTCAGCCGGGCATACAGATGCGAAACAATGTCAAAATGGTTGATTCATTCATTGTTCTTGAAATATGAATAGTTCGGATGCAACAAACTGGAACAGGTTGTATTTCCTTACTAGTTAGATGGTGATGCAATTGAACCGGACTTGCATTTGCAAGGCATAAACCTTGACATATATTACTAATCACCAAGTTACATGCGACAAATTTTGATCGCATTCCGAAAGAAATGCAAGTGATCAATTTTTTGCGAAAAAAGAGTTGGCTTTTCTCTCATCATTAACAGGTTGTAGCCGGGGAGTTCGAACAAAATAAAAAGGGGGAACATCTAGCAATGCGTAGTCATCATTCCAGTGGTACACATCAGATACCGAGGTTCAGAGTTTACCACAAGCTTTGGCGGTTGAGCTAAAGTAGAACAAACAGCTATAAACTAAAATACTACAGGGTGCCAGGCAAATTTTAGTGTTTGCAATGACACGCAGCCTCGTTGATTTGAAGACAAAATCTCACTAGGTCAAACGATGTTGCTCAGTATGGTCAGACAGACAAGGTAAAGTTATGGCATATAACAAAATGATTAAACATTCAGCTCACGATTCTTTTCCAGTACCATAATGCGTAAAGATTGCTTGATTGCACATCATGGCTTCGTTAAACTGTCCGTCTTTTTTGTGATCGTAGCTTGTTTGGGAAAATTTCTTTGAACTAGGAATGAATCAACTCCCAATGATTCCGTTTCAGCTTTCGCGTCAAAAGAAATTTACATGCTGCCCAGGGACAACTTCCCAGTGCTCCTTAATCCTTTCGACTTGGTTTGCTTCTGTTCCGCTGTAGACATTTGACAGATGCGAAGGAAATGTTTGCCAGTTATGTCACGGAATTTGATATCACGGGATTAGTTGGTCGAATACCACAACGACAGACAACAAACGTTACTATCACAGTGACACAGAAAGATGACAGAGAGAATCTATTTTCTTGGTGCAACTCAAATCTGCCGGGGACGTTGATAGCAGAATGGAATTTGATGACCGCATTATAGGATATCTTAAGGTTTCTTTTAGAGGGAGCAACATGGTATTTTACGATAATTTGTAGTCAGTAATTGCCATTTGTTTATTTCCCATAAGATTCTGTGTTCCATTACACTGCGGAAATTGTACGATAGGTGGAAAATCATACTTCTTTTAAAATACGACATGATACCCCTAAATAACAGTTTAGGATCTTCTGAAAGCCTCCTGAACAAATCTCCTGAGTGTACCTGCCTCAACAAACCTAGAAACCTTCTTTGTGGTATTCAGGGTGAAAAGCTTAAGGTTTGATGACCGCCTAGTTCTGAAAAGATAAAAAAGCTGCCTCAAAAACCATGTTATGCAATCAGATTTTATCTTTATTTCCTATGCCGTTCCGTTGTAATGCTAAATATCTGTAAACGGAAAATGCCATTTATCTGTTCGCAATCAGACGTGTGCATTCTGAAATGGAAGACAAAAAATGTGCATTGGTTTACCTGGAAAAATATGTTTATCCACGTTGCTGCGATGAATACGTGGATTGCGGAATCACTGAGTACAAGGAACCTCCTTAGAAGCAATTGTGGTCATTTTTAATAGACTAAAGTGTAAGCAAATGCATGGAAGACTTTAATTAATATCTAGGTTATTTATTATAAAATGATTTCTAATTTAATCCATTTTTCGAGCTCATTTGTAATGCGTTAGTGTTAATCCCGACTAGTTTAACAAAAAGTATTGGGCACACATTGCGGGCTGATGACTGATCGTTTGACGGTGCGCTTACAGGAGCTAGATAAACACACGGCTGACTTACCATTCTAACTAAAATCCGACTCCTAGTTTAACCTCAACGCAATTGAAGATTCTCTCAAAAGTTCCCGTTGTTTCTGTTCCTCTGTGCTGTTTGCTCGCGTTGAAAATTGACTGACAGTGCTAATCCCGTGACTAAAGCCAGGTTAATTGTAGTGTCACTCGAATGATAGTTTGCGCAATACTGGATGTTCACTTATGTGATTTGCGTCCGAGAGTCGTGTGTACCGTAGCTCAGAAGGAGAGCTTTAGCCCGGCTAGTGAAAGGTCTCTGTTCGACTATGGCTCATGCGGTCGAAATCTGGATCCAATTTTGCCTAAGCAAAATCCCTACCCACAGTGAATTTCGGGCATACAGTAATTATAACTGTCAACAGCAAACCGAGTACGAACACTGCAAATAACTGTCACGATTCTACAAGTACTAAAACCAAATGTTTCTCGGGTTTGTGTAGTCACAACGGAAACAGTAAGCTGTTAGGCTGATATGTTGTGCTCACGACAATAAGTGCGGTTCTGAAATTTATTGGGTTGCCTCCCAGAACGTGACGCTCCGTCCGTGTGGTGGAATAAGGATAAGGTGATGTTCCATTGGCTACAAGAAACTACATTCCTTGCACGGTATTATTTAAACTTTATCAAAATTTCACCAGCATCGTGTTCAAATTGCTACTCAGCACTTGGTATTCGAATGACCTTAAGTATTTCTAACATTCATGTGACCGTGTGTGCCCAATCCCCAGGGATCTGCACGCGGCCAAGTGTCCGTGCAATTATGATTGATGCTAGCCACATGAGACAATCCCCCAGGGGCATTCCACGTCGCAAAGCACTCATCCTGTCACTGCAGTGCGATAGAGACAATAATAATTGCATGATATTTTTCTGCCAACCTTTTTCTTGTCTTGAGTGTCTGTGCCATATGCTTTATTCAAAAGATTCCGACGGAGTAGCAGAAAAACTGACTGTAACATCCTGATCGTGAAATCGATATGTTCCTAAGTAGTCAAAATACATTTTTCATAATTAGAGTACACATATTTCTGCAGGTTTTCTCGGCCGACAAGCAATTAACACGTTACGCATAATCTAAATATGCTTCCCATTCATCAAACTTCAACTTATTCGACCCCCAGAATTTTCGACGTTTGTTTTGCATTCTTCATTACCAAGGCAAACGACCTTATTGCCGTAAACCGTTCAGGTGCAATTTGTTGTTATTATCTAGACTAATTTGCTGGTTTTTCCCTCGTTTTGAACTTTCGGAAACACCAATCAGTTCTTCTTTTGTAACCCAAATTTCTGAACTTTCTTTCTATTGTCTCTTTCGCTCGTAAGAACAAACTGGAGTGCACTTTAAAACATGTTTAACACTATCTCCGTGCAAACGCTGCCGCTTTCAGAGAGGAACGGGCAGACCGCAAGAGCGAATTGGGGCGAAAATAATTTTGTGCAAATTCTGACCATTTTTTATCCTTTGTATCTTTTTGGACAAGTTCCCTGAAAGTGCACCGCACATCATCCATGTCACTGGTTCCACAAATCTGTCGTATTCCTTAACCGTTCTAACCTAGGCCAATCCGTTCTGTTTCGGCTTCAGCCACGGGGGCACTAATGCGATGAGATCCAAGGCACATACCATTTCGAAACCTTGATGTCAGGCCTTAGCTTGATAGCCATTTTGCTTCATTCACCCTTGGTTGGCATGTGGATAACCTAGGGCTAAATTTTGGTTGATAGTTAGATACTAATAAAAAAGTTTCTAAAAACCGGTCGCTTCACGTAAAAGGTGAGTTTTTACATAATATGTGTCTATAACGTGAACCAAATGAATTAGCGTTCGTTATTGCAGAAACTAAGAATATGAAATCGGTCATGACCTGAGCTGACGACATTTCCAGTGGTTGACGTCGTATCAAAGACTTTCAAAAGAATCCATCATTTTGGACTTTAAAATGCGATGCGAAAATTTAGAGCTGCACGAATCCCTTGTTGCCGCAGCAGCAATTTAATCGAACTCACCGAGTTTGTTGATGCTTTAACCTACCAAAGGTTACTCAGTCAAACGTTGTTTTACTCCAGTTCACAGCAATTAGATGGGTAAAAGGATTTTCGTTCTGAAGCAGTTACTATTACCTAAAAGTCGAGACCATTTGGGTTACATCATTACCTTTAATCTGATGATGATGGTGATTTGGAAGAAACGCCAGAAGACCACAACATTACAATTAGTGCCTGAAGACAAATTTCCACAATGTTCACTCATATTGTTATTTTTTAGCTGCAATAACCTTAAATTGTGCCCTCTGTGTGACAGAAAATGAACATGTGATCTCAAGCGTGCGATCAACGAAGAACAAGATATCAAAACGATGCTTTCCCAATCATTTTGGAAGTCTACTTGCCCGTTTGTTCGAATAAAATGAATACATTTCTTCTATGTTCGAACATCAATCACGATTTTATACTAGGGCTTTTAGTAAACTTTGTTTGTGCACGAACCTATGCTTGTCACCATTTTGGAAATCAGCCCCTGATCAAAGATGCAATGTGTAAACGCTTTCACATAGAGATTCCCAATAGTGTGAAATTTTCTGATTTCAGTTGTTGGTTTGGTTTAGTTCACAGAGCGTGGCTCGTAACATCATTCCGCTGTACCATTAGAGCTTTTGGTGTGTCCGCTAAATTTTTACTAATGCAATCATTCAGATTTTTCTAATGTATAATTCGAAGCAAAGTGTGACATGAAAATAAAATCAATCCGCTCGATAAAGTCCTTTGGGCAAACGTGTTCTTCAATCCAGATGATTTCTGAGCCGTTTTACAAACTGTTCATTTTCTGGAGTCTGGCAAACATTGTCCCGTTATAATTTACATCGAATTCGTTCCCATGGATTAGGTAAACTTGAATCACTGGGTGAAAGTAGTTTTCCAGTTAGAATCAAATCTACTGACTATCAGTTGTTTCGGCATGGGCCAGGTTGTCAGTGGATTCAATTAAAATCATTAAGTGTTCTGTCCAGAATGGTGTCTCTTCTGCCACTTCTCTACAAACGCCGGCGGTGGCCAAGCGGATGACTTGGTGACGTCTAAACGTGAAGGTCGTGGGTTCGAATTCTCCCACCACCGGTCAGCTTCCCTACTTGGTAGCCCTCTGCTGGCCGCGGCGCCCTTCCAAAAAATGATGTGCATTGCTATTTCATGAATAAAGGAAGTAAAAAGATTTAAATAAAGTATACGAAGTGCGTAACAAACTATTTCTTTCTAATGTTTGCACTAAAATCTGGCGGCAATCAAATGTTTTTCTTCCGGCACTGTGGCTCTTTTTAAACGTTGTTTCACCTTTAGAACGTGGCAGTCGATAATTAAATTACCGATCGGGTTCACTAGTGAATCGGGTAAGTTTCGGTTGTCACACCCAAAAACGATTTTGGTCGAAAGTGTATGTTGAAATAACAGATTACTGAATTTATTCACGTTTCGTCTATTTGACTAAAGAGCAGTGTGACTGGCGATCTTCTACAGGTAATCGAAACAATAATGGAATCGTGTATTTTACCTAGAGACGCGTTCTTTTTTGTATCAAACAACCACATAATTTTATTGTTCACCAACAGACGTGTTGATCGCACATATGCTAGGTTTTTCCCCCTAAATGCACACGGAAAACTATTCGTCATTCGTAACTCTTCTGGGATAGCCGGAAATGGCTGGACTAATTAGGTTTCAAAATGTGGATTTTCCGGACCTTGTTTATGAATAGTTTAAGAACATTGCTTGACAGTTCGCATTTTTGTTGGTCAAACAACCGCTTACACAGATCGTAATTTACTTTTCTTCATCTATGCCAATGCCCCTACGATCATGTAAAGATAGACTTGAGTAAATTACGGCTAAACCAATGCGACAACATCTTTATTCGTGAACACGTTGCAAAACAACGGGGATTTTGGTACTGAAATGCCTTTATTTTTTAGTTAGATTTTGCTCAGTTCAGATTTAGTAGTGAACGAATAGTCCATGATGCTTTGTCTGCTTGGAAAACATTCAAAACCGTTTACTTTTGAATCGATCCAACTGGTCTGCAAAATCTAGCAAAATCTTGGTCCGTCATCCATCCTCACTTTCGTAAAAGATGCTTATGGATCACGGGATGCATCTAGTTGTCTTCATTTAGTAAACTTGTACCGGCCATACATCTGTGGGAATAAGCAGATGCGTATTTCAGTTGATTTGTTTTTCATCTACACTAAGCTAGTGCGACACCCTGATAATGATGACTTGACGATAGACTTTGTTTCACTCTGCCATGTTTTGAAATACAAGATTATTAGGAAATTATTAGATAGTTTGATGAGCTAAGTAGGTGTTTCTGCAAGATATTCACTTATGTGATTTATCTCATGAATCAAAATGAGCTCGTGAAAGTGGCTAGCACAATATCACACACTTCAGGTGCGAGCTTTTGGGTTTGATTTTTTCTGGAAATATTGTTACTGTAACGTCATCAAGACGCACAACGGTGACGTAGTAATCTTGGTTAACAGCCTTTCCTCGAAGTGAATGCAATCGGAAATAAGCATGATTTCAGAGAGAAGTGTCGATCAACTAAAGGCATATAATTATGTATTTTAGTTTGTTTCTGGCCGATGTCATTTATGTCATCCACGTTTCCTGTATTTCCCTGATTGGTCAAGACCAGTAGCATTGAACAAAATTATTCGTGAACCAGATGCGCCTTACGATTTTGTGAACTGCGTCATTTTGTGCATTCCCCCGGGGAAGCGTTACTCTAATGCTATTCAAGCTTAAATCAGATTCAGTCGGACTGTGAAATCCTTAGTGGGTAGCATCGATTTTGAACCGCTTCCCAACTTTTCAATGATTGATGCATTCAACTTTTTTGTAGGAAAGAAATACAGCGCACCTTTGGTCATCTTTTTCAAGTTTGCATAGTTATTGCCATTGCATTCCCAATCACAGATTGCCCACTTTCGTAGGTGCACAACAACTTTCTTTCACGAGCCATTCATCATTGACTGCGAGGGCAGCGAAATTGAAATGCACCGTTCCGATTTCACGGATGTGTGTGAAAAAAAACCCAGATCAGTCACGCGCAGAAAAGTACCACAACTGCCTGGGAGCTCATCAACCTTACTCGTAGAGATAAATAATGATATTTATAAAAGAGTGAACTTACTGCCAAACTATCACTTTTGTCGCGCAAAAAGGAAGATATATGCACTAGTAGCATCAGTGTCATTGCATTTGTTCGATATAGATGGAATATGGCCATTTTGCAGTTGATGAAACGCACTGGCGGTAACAAATGGCAGAAATAATGCGTAGTCCAACATTTGCAATACATATTCGTTCTACTGTGTCTATCGGTGCTTTGTTTTGCATCAGATTTTTACGTGGTTGCCGAATACGATGACTGACACTGTGGTTGGCTTGCTCATGTGCGAAAAACAATTTGACTGGTCCTGAATAAAAGGTACTCGTTAGCCCTAACTAACGGGTTCGCAAATAAAGATCACTTCGCGAAATTATATTGTTGTAATATAGTATCAATAACGTTATAATAATTAGTGAGAACTGGTACAAATGCTCAGGTGACAGTTATCCTATTTACATGATTGAAAGGAATCGCCAAAATGACGACTTCTGAGATTCATTTTCGGAAAGAAACTTGGCCGCCGCATGTGCGCAAACAAATCTCAGTGTCACTCGATCAGTGCACGAATCTCGTTTAATCCTGCCAGTCAGCTATTAGGTTTTCCAAGACACCAGAAAATGCCAATTTCTTGTTTGTCTTTGCGTTAGCCAAGTACCTTTTTTCCACGTACCAGTGACGTTGTTTTCGGCTGACCGTGCAGTGTTTGTGAAAGACCGATGAAATCTGCAAGCTAATGTGCGCAAATATATTGAATGATTTCCTCTGCATACTTTACAAACCTTAAATGTGTTCCTGTTCCTTTTTGTCAAATGCCTGGTACGCGGTATGCAGCGTAGTTCTGCGAAACCTCATCACTACCGGGTATGGCAAATTGCATTGTACAAGACCATTGTATAAGCATGACAAAAATCTGTCCTAAACCAGAACTAGACTCTTTGATTGGTCCATCGGAAGTAGACATTCAGCCACACCATATGAATACGTTTATTAAATGATTAGTTCATGGTTTCTTACCCAGGTTTCTCCCTGTCGGAACGAAATGAAATACCAATTTGTCGGGACAACCACAATATTATTTGCAGACTTTGCTACAAATGAAAAGTCATAAATGCAAATTACTGTGCTCAAAATCACTGTGATACATGCATAAGATTTTCGAGCGGTTGGCCGGTCAATGTAATTCACCTAATTTACACAGCATTTGTCACGGCATTCCATCTCTAATCAAGTGGTTGGCACATTCGAACTCCTCCCTGCATGCACTCGTGCTAATGAGGACAGCTTTATTTTCTGCCTTGTCCAGTCATACGTGAATTACGAACTGGCAAAAGATAGCCTCCGAGCTCAGTTTTATCGATTGCTTACAAGGAGGGTGTTCAAGCCCATGTATTATCCTCGATTTTCACGTTACAACGATATTCTTTTCATCCAAAAGAGAACCTCACCGTGTCCCTATTGACGTTTCATAAGTTTCATCTGAAGGCTGACCCGTGCTCGGTGGTGCAAACTCTTCATCATTTGACCTGGGTAAATCTTCACCCTTATGTCTTACAAAAAATTTCGGAAATCCCGTTGTCTGTATCATCCTTCAACGATGTTTTGGAGGCATTTGTGCGAGATATTCCGGGATCAGTACTCGGAAATCCAAATGACTGTAATCCACTTTATTTCTTTCTCCAGGTAGGCCCGAACCACCGCGTATATAAGTAGTCTCCTTTGGAAATTGTTCCACGATTGCACTCTACCATACCTCGACTATATGGAACCATATGTCGATTTAACGCTCTCTGTTTTTGAAGCCAGAGTTGATAGGCTGAGTCTTACTTGGATGCTCTCCGCATGCATTCCCATTTACATTAAAATTTAAGATTTTTAGGATTTACCGTGAACCACTTAGTGTAATAAGAAGCGGTTATTCTCTATACAACTAGCAGACACTATGTAGGAAATAAGCGATATGAATTTTTGCAAAAAGCACAAACAACTGGCAAACTGCGCAACCACAAGCCCACACCAGGCGCCTCAATCGACCGGTGGATTCCTTGTTTAATAGGCGAGTACTCTGTCGGTATAATAGCCATTGTGTTAAATTCGATTCACATGGACATTTGGATAATTCTGTCATTCTGAAATAGCTTGTGAATTTGGGGAACTGATCCTCTGCGATAGAGTGCAAGGTTTGATTGATTTATAAAAAAATCATCTAGCTCATAACCAGATTCATGATATGAAGGAAATTGTACTGCTTTATTTGAAACTAAATAAAAATAAACGCCGAAAATGTAAAGTTTTAAACTGATAATCCGAGCGCTACCCATGTAACAACACAATTAAACTTACCATACGGCAATCCACATTCCAATTAGGTTTGCATTCCTACAGAACAGGTTAGCACCGAAACACGTGAACTTAATTTGTTCGGGTTCAGAAGATTCAGATGTTCCGCGAATAGAAACATCTTTCATCGAATGTGTTCGCCTAAACCACCTAGTTTCAAGTATTTTCTTCGAATATATTGACCATCTGTTCGACAGGTGTACATTTCAAATCTGAGAATTTGTTTAGGTCCTTCAACTACTTTACTTTTCGCGCGTGTAACAATCTGGAGACTAATGCTTTTGATGTTCGTGAGTAAATGACTGATGTTTTACTCGTCACTAATAAAGCATTTGCTTTAAAGTGGCACTTCAGTGAATTTTATGACATGGGATTTTTTTCTAGGATTCACTTTGTTGGCCAGGTATTTTGATGCGATTAATCCGGAGATTAGACTAGTTGGCTTTTTGCAAACGTGAATATCAGAAATTGAATTACTTCTGAAGTTTAGCAATACTTGAAATGGTGAGGTATGATGCGAAACATTGGATTCGTGACTAGACTTGGCAAGACTGCGCGTAAGTGACTCGCAATTCCAACTGATTAAGGCATGTATGATGTCACGAATCCAGAGAAGTGCTTGCATTTCGCCATGTTTTGTGCAAATAGACAGAATAAAGTATTGAATAACAAACGATGCTTAACTATCTATTTGACTCTCTATTCGCTCACTCATTTCTATCCATTTATCTATTCCTTGGTTTTCCGTGACTTATTTGTCTACTTATCTTTTAAATTTACATTCATTACAAAGGCGCAAATTTGTTTGCCTGTCTCGTTGCATACATATTTTTCTGTACGTCGTTCCATAGGTGGCCATATTATCTGATACATCTGAGCCTTGCTGAAGACAAACTATCATCCCAGGGGCCGTGCACCCCACGTTTTAATTTCAGCACCGTGTGCCTAGCCGACCGATGCATACTCAGTTGAGAAATAAATCCCGAGACTAGGGTTTCTGGAAAAAAACGATGAGTAAAGATCCCGATCTCATTTCTAAAAAAACGTTTGCTTGGTGTCTGTCACGGTCACAACAATTCGTACTGTACTACTCTTGAGGTAACCGACATATGTTCAGTTGCATTTGGCCTAACCCATTGGGATCATTCATCTAGTCTGTTTCCCTGCCAAAATTAAGATGCGAAACTCGCAAAAGAATTCCGCGAATTTTAAAATCGGTGTATTTTGAATTCTTGGGAATCAGGAATCGTTTGTCAGTTTCTTTATTTAGAGCAAAAATGTTCCGTAGTTTTGAATCGTTTTTTGTAATGTGCAATGTGTATCTTACATACTGCAGTGTATCCTGCGATCCGAGAAGAGCTGATTGTCAAGTTCACAGCTTCTTACATGTTTTGCTTTGTTCTTCTACCTTCGGTCGAAAGAAGAAAACATTCCATTGATTTAGTTTTTTATGTACTTATCACTAACGTTTGAAGTGGGCTTTTTCCAACAGAAAAAGACTGCCCCGTAGTTTCCATATCTTTATGTTTTTCCCATTCTTATAGGGCCTTCTACTAACAAGTTCCCACTTTGAGAAGTTCCTCTTTCCACACGGCAAATCACTGGGTTTTTTCAGTTTGTTTTCCTTCAACACTCTAACTTTATATGTTACCCATATTTAAACCTAATCACAATGTTTCTTTTTCCAATGCATGTGGCGCTTTAGGGAATTTGCAGCCCCTTCCGACAAAAAGTCGTTTGTCTGGCATATCATTCTCTTACAGTTCATCCCTTTTGGTTTGACAACCACTTTGCGCTGTATTAATATGTCTCTAGCGAACGCTGTGTTCGGAGAAAGCCCACCTTGCTCTTCGTACAGCAATGGGCGGACATGGCATATCATTTCTTAGCCAGCACGCTGGCTATCAGCAGTGATCGCTAGCGAAAGTATCACGCTAAATTGTTCCAGAAAAGATCAGTACTTCAGACAAAAACGCAATGCTTGTAATCTAATCCCTTTTCGGTTATGTGCATGTATTGTGTACGAATGTAAGTGAAAAATGGGTTCATTGTTACCGAAAGCATAGTGCAAACGTGGAATTGAGAGACTTTACCCCAAAAACGAACCATGTGTTTGATTATTTTAACACAGTAAATGGACAGATTTTCCAGGCAACAAAAGTACACATTATGACACTGCGATATAATCCGATGCGTGGCACATCCTTTCCATTGTGACTTAGGCAATGGTCAGTCGAATAAGTTCTTTGAGTTATTTTGTGTTCCGTATACTTTTGCCATCGGGTTTTGAGCACGACGTTTTTGTTGCCTGCTAGCATTTTACGATCTCGGATTGCTCTAGTCTAATTTAAAAGGGCCAAAGAGAATAGTGACGAGAAAACAAAAACGATTACTTTTCCTACTGAAGCGATGTTGACGTCTAATCAAACACTGTGTTTGCATTCATCAACGACGGGACCATTGTGAGGGATTAAGTTAAATTGACGTACTTAGCTCCATTCACATTTTACATCTTGTTTTCTACTTTCGGTGATTGCGACAAACAACATCGAACTCGAGAGTACCAGAATGGGATTGTTGATATCCCGGAGACGACATAGTCTACACCCTGCTTCAATTCCTTGTTGTGTAACAACCTAGGACGATTGCAGTGCCCGGTCACCAGGACGATGAGTGTTTACTCGCGCAGAGTAGCAGACATCAGAAGTCACAAGTGGCAGGAACGAAATAAAAAAATAGTGGTTTACTCTTAAAACGATGTGGGTAAACATTGATTTTTAACATTACATCATTTGTTTTGGCTACTTTGTCGTGCTTGGTTGCCGAAATGCTGGGCATTCTGGCCGCATATCCGCCTGAGTCAGATTCAGGACCTGTCTCGCGTTTAGTGTCCACGAAATGAGACGAAAACCGTATGGATTGGAGGCGCACATCTCCAGACTATGCGAAAGATTAACAATGTGGGACCATTTCCTGCCAGATGCTGGACCGCAAAGAAATGGCCAGTGCGCATTAAAAACACCTGAATGACAACAGTTAACGAAAATTGTCGTTTTAGAAACTAAATAAGACATGGATACGAGAACACAATTGTCATGTGCAAGTAATACAAACGGGGCAAGTCGGAAGTAAGAGTGACTGATTTATCCCTCTACTAACTAAAATCGGATTTGCAATCTTCTGATGGTTGTGATTTCTGGGAGTCACCAAACAAAAATTTCCCACGTGTTACATATGAGCAGCAAATCCCATTTCCCATCTTAGGCGTTTTAAATCAACTGTTATCTGGATTTGGGGATCCCAAGATTATTTTTTATTGCTTATAGCAATCTCATTTGATAAAAGCAGTTTTAGAAAAAGTTGAAAGTTGCTTAGCAACATGGAGATGCAGTCGTCCAAAGTCTCATACCTTTGTACAAACTAGTCACTATTCAAATGACGACAGGCACAAAGCTCGAGAAATCTTCGGAAATCCGGCTGTTACCGATATTTAATCATTCTTATTTCATATTGTAAATTACAGTTTCAACTAAATATTTAGAAAGCACACATGTGAGGAGAAAATACATCTAACGGTGTGTTTTTAAACACTATCTTGTTTATCTCCTTATGTAAACTTTGACAGGTGCCAAAGAGGTGCAGCTAGACAGAAACGGGGAAACATTTATTTGTGATCATTACGGCGAATTTAAATTTTGTCTGCATTCGTTCTGACAATTAACAATTTTTTTTTTTGATTACAGACTCCTTCCAACCTCATCGGAATTACGGAATCGAATTACGGTTGGGTCAGAACCCTGTCCGTATGCTATGTCCACATTGCCATAAGGAAGTACTAACGGTGACCGAGTACCGCAACGGAGCTTGCACATACATCTGTTGTGCCGGGTTTTCGTTGGTAGGGTAAGTAACCGAAAGCTTTAAGTTTCGGTTTTTACATTTAAACACCTGTGGTTATAAACTAGTTACTAGTAATGACAACCGTAAGGTATAAAGTATTCCAGTGCACGTTGTTTGGTTTTTTTGTTCTAGTCTGAAACAGGTGTAAGCCGGCAATTAGCCGGCAGTGTAGTGACTAATCGCTATGTCTTCTGTCCGGGAGGCTAACTGTCAAGCAGAATTATTAAAACAAAATTTAATGACGACTCATTTGGATTGGATTATCAATCTTCTCGCGTCAGTCAATTAAAGAGTTGGCTGCAATTAGAACAACAAATCGAAACAGACGATAAAATGTCATGAGTAAACTCGATCCCAAATGCAAAGCGGCAGACAACACACTTCGGTTGATGAGTTCTATTTTGAGTGATCACCCGTGATATTGGTTCAAACCAACGGTAACAAATCTGAAGTCAGTTTATCAGTCGTAAATCTACGCGAGTTCCAATTACTTGTCGTTGGTAGCTCTCGACTCAACCCACATCAAACAAGATCGAAGTCTTCTTTATCGAACAAATGCGAGCGTTTTCAGTTGGCTTTCTTTGATGGATGCTCACTCATCAAATATTCTGCTAATTATTGTGGTTCATTATCATCAATTAACTATGCCACGTGGCTCTCTTGTCCATCTTATATACCAATATATTCTGTGAGTGATCTTTCCAACTACGTCGACCTTGGACCTCATCAGTGAATTCGGTGACCCAGCATTCTTTTCTTTTGCGACGGATACAAGGAAGAATTGACAGCCACTTGGAATGTTGAACTGATTTGATTGTGATCTCGAAAACGGACATTGTCCCACTTTTTCTCGTCTTCTTAAGAATCCCGGGGTGGTTCTAAACATCTTTACATTCTTGCTCAAAATGTGAAACTTTGAAAGTTTACTTATTGGTTTTAACTGCGACTCAACAACATTCTACGGAAACTGCTTACAAAATATAGTGGAATATAAATTAAATGGAAAAAAGCTAGCCAAGTCGCATGAACTATGCTGATGGCAGGTTAACGTCAGCAAATGTGATTCGAATTTTTGTTTATCACGGTAGGACAAATGGTTGTCAGGATGGGTTCGAATTTGGCGTCGAATAACTCCAGCCAAATGTGTTCGTTTGAATGGCTCACTTAAATGACGTTGAAACTGCTTAGTTCTGTTCAACTTATGGGTAATCGAGGATGACCCGTTTTGATTTTCACTGACTTTTTAGGGCTTCGCATAACAAATCACTAAATTCCATATATGATTCTTGTCTTTTGATAAATACATAACCTAGCGTACCTCCATGTCATCCGGATACCTAACGCAGTTCTCCTGAACTGCAGTAGGAGTGAAGTTTTCCTGCTAAGCACTTCGACATCAGTCCAATTGTCCTTTTGTTTCATGCACGCTGATTTGAATTTACCAACAGCGGATACGATGTTCATATCCCCGTATCGTACCAAGTAGTCCGTTTAATTTGAATGAGTGATTAACAACTCCAACGAGCTTTTTATACCCAAGTACTCCCAGGCACATTTCACAGACAGCAACAAAATGCTTATGCAATCATGCATTTAGAACTCTAAATAGATGGCTTAAGTAAATGTATGAGGCCAAGCATGGACAAATGACTAAGGAAACGAGCAGAACAGGGTTATGTAACTATGTCACGTTTTGTTTACGGCTAGTGGTACGACAGCTCGTGCAAGGATTTATCCGAAAACAAACTTCAACTTATCTCGTACTAGTCTGACCATCGCTGTAAATAATATTATTTTCAAATAACTAGCATCATATGATATGACAATATTATCAAATCGGCCAAAGTAACCCGGCTTCGTAATGAGTATCGCTTAGAGTACTAGATGAGTATTGCACTGGTGATGCGCTTTTGTGGAAATACTTTTTCCGTACCATTTTCTGAGACATTTTTCGTCTGATCTTCTTAGATTTAATTAAAGCCAAAAACAGAAGCTTTCCACAGATGTTCCCTTACAAAATCGCTATCCGTTTTGACTCCGAGGGCTAGTTATCAAAGTTTTGCAAACCAAATATTAACTAACTTCAAAGGGGACATAAAAACAAAAGTGCAACAAAAGAAAAACGTGACACAGCTGACCAGGTGGGCCAAAAAATGTCACGGTTAACAATTTCATATTTGGATGTTAATAAAACAAGGTTGTTGGTAGATGTAATGTGCCAACGTTTCGACTACCATGGGTAGTCTTACTCGAGGCAAGTTTTACAACCAGATAACTGAGAGAACGTTCACATGCCAACTGATGTTTAGTTGTCTGTGTGTGTTTATGATTGTATGTGTACTTTGAACTGTGGTTCGGGTGAGAGAATAGTTGTCCTTCACGTCATGCGTCGCCGTGGTGGTGGGGTCACCTAATGTGGTAACCTTTGGAATGTTTGTTTCTCAAAGATGTTAAGGCTGCCCATATTTCCGAAATCTCTGCTCCGTCGTTCCAATTGATGCATGTGGGGTGGGCGCTTATCGCCAGAGCCTCGGCAAATTTACTTTCAATACAGGTTCTGAACCCGCGTTGGAGCACTCTTGTATTTTTATAATCTATGTTGTCCCTCTGCTATGGCATGCGGAGCGATGGCTGAATCGCGCTCAAGTTGTGATAAGGTCGCCTTATCCAAAGGTCTGCACTTTTCTTTCCTTCTGTTTTTTGTTATCCATGTCATCAGTTGTCTGCTGGTTTGGCCAGTGTATTCTGCTGGGCATTCCTTGCAATTGATTTTGTAGATGCAGTTGTCTTGGTCTTACACACCGACTTGATATTAAGTCTTTGATAAGTGGCATTTTAACGTATTATCCATCCGGAAGAAAGTGTGAATATCAAAGTCACTGAGGACCTTTCTTATTACTTCCGATCAGTAGGGAACT
>LUCM01011771.1:33142-70936 GCA_008360955.1 Fasciolopsis buskii | reverse complement strand
ATGCCGGATTTGTGGATATTTGGTAAGCCGTAAAATCTCCCAGATCTGCTGGTTTTTGTTGTTAATGAGAACCACAGAGATTTCCCGAGTTTTTCCTTCAAGTCAGATAGGTACTTGTTTGCATGGGCCTTTAATGTTAAGTAATGCGTTTACGTTCTTCTTTTCAGTTTTTTCATAAGGTCCATCCTGTAGGCGCTCGGCTACCTTTGGCTAGTAATCCAGTCTGTTGAGAATAACTGTAACAATCCCTCTGTCCGCCTTCATGACGTGCATTGTTCGATCTTGTTTTAGGTTCGTCAGTGCTTTCCTTTCTTCTACTGTGATATTTGATGCAATTGGCTGTTGGTTCTTAAGAATATTGCATATGCTCAACCTAGCCTGATTGGGGTTCTCCTCCATAAGGTACTATAAAGCTTGTTCCAGTGTTGGCACAATTTCTTCGACCATTAGCGGTTTTTCTCTGCAGAGTGAAATTCGGACCCGTTCGTCGTAATTATAACTATAGATGTCAACGGTCTGCTGGGTATGTTCACTACGATATTTTCGATGTTCATTATTGTAGGTTTTCTAACTTTTGATTTTGATTCGTCCTCGGTCGTATTTTACCAGGTTACTTTCGCGAACTTGCATTGCTGCCTTATTCGGCATGTTTTAAACGCATTTAGTCGTCGTTGTTCAACGACGGTTCGACCTTGTTCGGGGAATCCCGCCGTGTTATTAACATTATATCATTCACAATTAAAACCAATACATGGCGCATCGATTTTTCGATGCACGCCTTACATCATTTGGTCCTGGAATTTCAGATTTGCTTGAAATTATCAAAAAATTCATGTTCATTGGGCGTTACGGTAGGATCGACAAAACCACCGGAAACATGACAGACGTCGTAAATGCTTGAATTATCAGAATATTAGAATAGGTGAATTTGCACACACCGCTGGATCCCACACTTTTCAGACCGATCGTTTAACTACATTTTGGATTCTTTGTGGTGAAATCATCACTTACCTGTAAAGAAAATCTGTTAATATAAACAAATTGGTTTGCACATACGTTTTGAACTGAGAATTTGTCACGTTATTAAGTGCTGAGTGTATGTTAGGATGGTTGTTTAGGCTGGGTCTAGACACAGCGGCAAGTGAACTCAGAGCATTTTCTCGTCTTCCATCAGATTACAGATTACCGGACCTAAATGGTTCCCGTAGTGATTTGACGACAATCGAGATAGGATAGACACATTTTGCCAAGAATTAATTTGACAGCTTTGGTGCTTTCTGCCACCAGAAATGTTGCTCCATGGAAAAAGTTAGCGAAAGTCAGAAGGATATAAGGTAACTACATAGAAGAAAACAAATATTCAACACCTAAATGGGATAAATGGATGCGCCATTTTAGGAAACCACTCGTATTGGAATAGAAGATAAACCATTACCGGACTATGTGGCAACAGTGTGAGAATCACAAATCGTTACGGTTACGTCAGAAAATTCAGCCTGAAGTTCATTTTCATACAGCAGATTATTTCTTTCCTGTCTGCAACTCACTAATTAACTATCTCGGACCAATCCATGGCTATTCGCTAGCGACCAAACAAACTGATGACCAATGACACTCCGATCTGAAGCATGCTCTCACATTGAAAAACTGGCGGAACTTGACACTTCGACACGATTGACTTTCTGCTAGAAACCTCGTTAGTGCAAAAGTGAGACCCGTGAAACGCCTGCAACAGAGATGTGATCAGCTTCGTCCAGCATACGATGAAACGAAACCTGATTCGGACTTAGTTTTCTAAAACTCTGAACAATAGTAAGAGATAACACTTTAGAAAAGCATTAGATTTTTTTGCATAACACTTGGGAAACGATTGCACCAAATTAAAATTCGATGCAGATTAATTGATGATCTGTCCATGGGACTGATCCAACTAACTCTTGCTCATCGAACTCACAAATACTGTGTCCAAATCTGCCACATGGCTAAAGTTAGAACGCCGGTTTCCAAGCACTTGTGTACGCCGTAATACTGCTTTGCTGGGCCAGACTAACAGACGTGGTAACTGTGAGAAAGATTTCTGGGAACTAGGGAACAAATATCTTGAAAGTTTATTATCACATCAATTTTCATCCACCAACCAGACAGAAAGAAAAAGCTGTTAACTTCGACTGACTTGATTTTAATCACAAATCCCACCAGTTTTAGTGTGTCACTTGGATAACATGGTCCATTTTATGCGAATCACTTTTACTTGTTTATCTGTGCTATTTGATTCATTGATTAGTAATTTACGACCTTGCAATCATTGTTATCATCACTATCGTCCACCTCATCATCACTGTCATAATCCGTGGCAATTGTATTTGTATCAACTTGATTGTCGGCTGATTAACGTTAGGTAGCCCGGAAAACAAATCAACTTCTAAGCTTAAACTTGTTGCAACGGTCTCTCTCTAGTTTAACCAATGTTCGAGAAAAAAACGCGAATTCCACCAATTTGATCAATCGGAATGGAAAGGTTAAAAGTTACTTGTGCAGTGGAACTAATAGAATTGAATGGCAAATAATAAGCAGAAAATTTCGAACTCAGATTAATCGCTACCAATAAGTTATTCTTGTGAGCACTAAATTCGGGAAACCGGGTTCACGTCCGACATTTTTCTACTGATCACGAATACGCCCAAATTGCATAAACTCTGTCCTTATGAAGCCTAAATATGTCATGTAGAATGCAAACTTTATTGTCCCGTTTATGGCAAAAGCTAAGCGAAAAATGCCTGATTATTCCATCCATTTCTTCACGCTCGTTATGCTGATAATTTTTTCCACACAGCACAAGAAAATCGGAAAAACGTGGAAGCAGTTTTTACGTATCGCACTGCAAAACAACGTCAATCATAAGCCGTGATTCTTTTTGTAACCAGCACGTCAAGAATACTTACATATCAATTTTATTTAAAAAAAACTGTAGACTGATTCAATTTACGTTCACTAGCTTACCGGAAAAAATTTATTCAAGCCTTCAATGAACTAATTCATTTGAAGCGGCTAGTACAAATTTCGAAGGCTTCTATTCTAGCACAATTGCTCGTCAAGAAGAGACATTTAATTTACCAAACATACGAATTTTTCTGGACTTGTGTTGATACTTTTTTGCACTTTCGTACACAAAAATGTTCGCATTTCGGTCTGAAAGATGTATTCTTCATGCGTTCAAAATATAAGGAGTAAGAATATTCAAAAAGGACTAATCATGTAAACTCATGAGAGATTTTGTATAGTATTCGTGCTGACGATTAGTAAGAATTCAGTCCAGTTAGGGAACCGTCGATTTTGTATAGGTATTTATGCAGAAGACAGAACACATCCTGACCACGAAAACTTTATTTGGATAAGTCATCGTGCAGATTACAGGGGGGGCGGGTCCGATAGCATGTTTTGTCGACATTGTTCACACGCCGCTAGGTCCATATCGTCCAATTTGGTGATCAGTTTTTAGTGGTGAGAACAACATGCTGAGAAGTGTCGGACACCGGAAAATAATTCTGACGTCTTTCTTCACCAGGCGAGCCAAAATTCCAGGCCGAAAATTGAGATGAGCAGGAAAGCACACTAGCGAAGACGAAGGAAAATGGTTTTTTCTTTAAATTTGCTAAATATATGTGTATACATATGTACCAAAGAGAACAATTCTGAGACGGGAGTATAATTTTTTTGTTTACTGTCTTTCTTACGAGATGAATATCAAGCTCATTATGGATTCTAAGACTCAATAGCAAAATATTGTCAACTGTTCTTATCGTCAAAACCGTGTCCTCCAAGAGTTTTGAAAACCGAGAAAACCGCATTTGCGTCCAAAGAAAAAAACTTTTTTCTCTGAAAAAGCGGACCTAGACATATGCTACAATTGGCCATCTATACTCGACCCAGCACTCTGGACGTTGGGGTGATATTGCTGATTTCTAAATTTTCTCCTTGTATAACGTGGACGTATCTTCCTTTTACCAAAGATACTGAGGTACTTCTTGGCAAAGCATTCCATCTTAGTTGTGCTGTACTTTGACTTACCATTTTTGCTTTGTTCTTAGCAGATTCGTTGGTGTGATTTTTGTTAAATCTGTTCATGTGAAAGGTAAACAATATGTCAGATGGGCTTTATATTTTAATTCTGTATCACATTTTGACAAAATATGCGTACAAGAAAAAATTGATGCAAGGTACAAAAAGAGTTTGCCAGAAAGATTCGTATGGAGAATATAGAATTTTTGAACTGTACTCATTTTAGGTGCATGAAATCGATTATTGACATAAATTGGACAGGACTCAAATTATTCTTTTCGACTGGTAGAAACGTTCACAATCGTTAATATCATGAATGACTCGTAGAGTCTAACACTATGGACAGAAAAGCTTCCTCCAGTCAAAAACCATTAGAAAGTAATGTGCAAACACTAAAAAATGATCGGTTATTTTTTTGAAGCTCTGGCCAACTGCCGAAGTTCAGAGGCCTTCGTGTTATGATTTATTGCCCTGAAAAGTTACTAATACACAAAAACAAAACAGAAAAAGTGGGTTTTCTTCAGCTATCCCTATCGAATACTACAGACAGCGTGGACGGAAATCGTCCAAGCCGTTTATTTTGTTTGTTCTGTGGCCAGAACGTTAGAACCATTTGTTTGGTTGCATTGCACTGTAAGCCAACTCAACACCTGCAGTGAACGGATTGTGTTGCAATCTCATCAGTAGCAAGAAATATCACAAAATATTAAGGAAATTGTTGCAGGAAAGGAAATGGAGTTGTCGTTGTCAAATACCCATTAATCGAATTAGAAGCAGCGAAGCCTGACATCTCAGCAAACTTTTAATCATAAATGGCTAAATCCTAGACATTTTGTAACGCAAGAAAGCCATACACTCTGGAGAGTTTAATCTCAAGTTCATGAAGACTACCAAACATGATCTGAAGTTCTGTAGCTAAAATTAAGTTTATAGTATATTTTGTGCCATAAATGGTGTGCTCTGTCGGCTGCCAAAGCCGGGATACAAGTCAGCCCCACTGGCTTGTCATTGGCAGTTATTCATTGTTTTCGACTCAAACCAAACTCATCATGCGTAGTGATCGCCAGCCAATAAGTTGAAAAAGGACCCCCCCGCCGAAGAATTGTCTCCCTAGAGGGCATTCTCAAACATGTACAGCATTATCAGATTCGTGTAAATAAGCACATAATACTGTTAATCTGGAAAGTGACTAAAGAGAATCTACAATCATCCGTGTTATTCGAGTCAAGTTCCCACTCACAGTGCGCACTCTTCCAAGCAGTTAGAACATTGAGATGAAGGTTTAGATATGAGGCGCCAGGATGAGTGATCCTGATTTACCAGCCGCATACAACTTCCGAATCGGTCGTTGAATTTAGTCAGCAGGATGAAAATTATTTTCTTTGTACTTCCACCCAGTTTTGCTTTCAAGTCTAAATAATCGTTATCAGACCACAATGTCAACTAATGTGGGGTTTAATTAACATGCAAATGGTAGCGAGGCCACGACAGGAGTATTCGAGCCAAAAGCCAACAAAAAAGTCAGCGTGATATTTAGCTTCGCTTGACGGACAGATGAACCCTTGTTTTTTATGAATCCTTGGTGTTTGATTACCTGTCTGCTATCGGAACTGCGAAACTTGGATGTGCCTGAAGACACTTATTGGATCAATCTGTTCGTCAGTTGTCGGGGTAATTTTTATGCCTCTTCAATGCATCGAATATACATATCTCGTTCAATTAGTTTGAATAATTTTTGCACAGCTATCCACTTTTTACTGTCTTGTAGTTCTGTTTAAAATAACAAGTGATCTATAACGCGAATGAATTCATTTTCTAAAAACCGTGAAATGTTGCGTCGAAAACTTAAGAGACCAGTGTACCATGGTTGAAATTTTATTAATCGCCCATTCACTATCCCGGTCACATGACAGCTTAAGCGGACTTCTAAATGAAATATCCCCGGGGTGGGGTACGAGTTAGAAATAAGTTCGAGAAGTAAACACCATACACGGTGTTGAAAATACACACACGCACACGCAAACCAATAGTAACATATCCTGCATTGTTACAATGTAATAGGTCACACGAAGTTAGACTACAGATTACCGCAAACGTGGAGCGGGTTGGAAACCTCAAGATGGCAATGACGCGTTTTCCCAACGAACTAGATTCATTTCAAAATCAAGATACGTCCAAAATTTTAATTGGTAGTTCACAAGTAGAAATAAATTATCCAAGAAAAGTTAGTTCTTTAGGTTGCAGACTTTAAATCATTAATTGGGACTGAGAACATTTTGTACAAAACACAAATATGACAACTTCACAAAAGTCAATCCGAGCAACATTTTGAACACATCAAATTGTGAATCCGAAACGATGCGTCTCTCCGAAAGGTGCCAAAAGACGGTGGACTGAGAAGGCTCGGAAAAATTTACATATCGGTAAATCAAACGTAGGATCATTTTGCTCGTTGGTAAATAAGATGTTTGTGTTTCCCTCATCAGGGACGTTAATTTTGCATTTCTGGATGATTTAAGCTACAAAAACAACCAGGTGCAATTAGCTTTAAAACCGTTAGCATCCGTTTCCACGTTTCCGAAAGTCGGCATTCGCACACCGAGAAACGCGAAATATCACTGTCTTCAGCCCATGTAATCTACTGCAGACAACTTTCATTCGTCTGCCAACGATTGGTTGGAAGGTGCCGAAAATAGCAACGAAATGCCGAGGTCGTTAAGTAGATTATAAGCCATATAATACTGCCCATTTTTACCTAAGTATTGGTGGTTAAAATATTGGATAAAAACTGCTCATTACAAACATCTCTGACCAAGCTGTGAACTTCAGATTTGAAAAACTTCAGGTAAAACAGAACGGTTAATCGACTTTCTACTTTCGCGCGCCCGAAACGTTCAAGTACGGTTGCCTGCATTACAAGGAATCAAACTAGCACTTTTATTTCACGATCCGAATTCCCTAATGTTGGATCGCCTTAACCGAACCAGCGTGCTTTACGTATCTCCACTTTCGACCCAAACTAATGCTATCTAAAGCATGTTTGCATTCTCTCGAATCCTTGTAAACATTACTTAGTGCCCTGAATAGTTTTCAAGTACTAGGACAATGGGTGATTTGGGAGACTGGTGTTTTTTCTGTCCTAGGACCACCAGAATTGGAAGCACTTTGGCGCTCGCGGCACAGCGTAATTCACAATTACCCTATTCTTTGACCATAAAATCTCCTAAACTAGCTTCTTGGCATGACTGTCCAGCGCTTCTGGTGTTAAGTAAACAGAGATGAGCATGCTGAATGAATGCCACTATTTGAGATCAGAAAATATCTTATTGTAATAGGACATTTGAAAGTGAAATTGAGAAATCGAAATTTTGCCTTGACGAAACGGTATGTGAACTGGCTTAGATCGCATTCGACGCAATGTATAACAGCAATCGACCAGATGGATAACCGAGCAGCGGTCTGATGTGGATTCTTCAAAGTCTGGCATCAGTTTCCAAGTAAAGGGATCATTATTTGAAAGGAAACAACATCAGCGGTTCGATGAGAGTTTGATTAAAAGAACCTAACTCTGAAACTGCTTTTTTATAAGAATATTAAAACCAGGGATATTTTCCCTTGCTTCGATGCATCACACGTTGCCTGAGGACCTGTTCTCAAACCCATGTAGGTTAATCCGTGCTCATATTGAAATCGATTGAAAAAACTTTATGAATAACGAGATCATGTTATCCTAAATGACTATTTCAAGTCTGTCCGCTATTTTGTAATTTTATAAGGATACCTATGGCGCTTGCTTTAGTGATGCTCTCCAAGTGCCCTGGTTTTATCGTTCTTAGCTTTGCGTTTGGATTAGTGACAAAATTCTTGAGTCAATGGCTGAAATTTTCCACATATGAATAGGATTCTATTAATTGTTTCCTAAGTGTGCACCACTCTTTTGTCTGTCATTTTGGATTAGCCGTGGCCTGAAGGATGTATTCATTTGTTCCGCATGGTTTGGGAATCTAATTTACCCGGTTGGAAATTGCTCATGGGACGGATACACATTGAGTTTTTCTTGACAAACGCGCTCGACCGAACAGCAAAATGACAAAGGATTCTCTCTAACATATTTTGTCTGATTCAGACAACTGATGAATTGGTCAACGTGACAGAAATTATCCAACCCCAGTGGACCAGACTATGAATGAAACCAACAACCGCACATTGGAACCACAACTGTTTCATCATTTTAGTTCCCACACGAATGCTGTGGTCATCGTGTGTACGAATGAATTCACAATGAAACCGAAATAGATTGTGACCGTTTGCAAATTAAAAGGTGATTTTCGTTTTCTACAAAATAGTCCATAATGGCTAGTCAAATTCAAAGTTTTAGTTGCATAGTAAGATTAAAGTGCATTGCAGCGAAACGACATTCTGCCAACCATTCAAATTATACTTACAAATAAGTAATAAGATATTTGCATCCATTTCTTATCATCTCCATTCATATATTAATGCACGTAGCTCCAATTTGGAGAGTAGAAAAACGCATCGGTTGCATAGAAATCATTGAAGAACTAGTTGAATGGCTCACATGTTTCTCGAAAAAGTATGAATATTTCATGCTAGATCAGAACGCTGACACTGTTAGTCATTAGGATTAAAATTAGTATAGGGACTTCTTTTCACCTTCTTTCTCGAAAGTCATTTTTTTTAAGCGGCGAAACTCGCGCTTTTTTCTCGAGAATACATGACCACGGTAAGCAGTTCAACGGACATGGATCAGAGAACATGAACTGGCGTATAAGCTTGTTCTCAGCGATCTCAAATTGTGTCATTACTTCAAAGTAAAGGACATGAATCTTGGATGCTAGAATCAAGGGGACAAGGAACACGTGTGAAAAAGGATTCATGATGTCAATGTTTATATTTATTGAATCGCGTCAACTTGTGTTCGGTCACTGTGCTTCTTGGGGCTGCCGATGGGACGAAAAAGATTTCATTATATTTCATGTACAGATATTTGGAAGAAGGTCAAATAGCATTGGTATTCCCACCTCGGCTGGTTGTTCGATTCTTAAGATATGATAGGAGATATTTTACGATTTGTAATTCTTTGTTCAAACGGAAGGGAAATGTGTTGCTTTTGAATAGTTCCTACATCAAAAGCATCCTGTCATTTGGGGCTTCGCAATGAACTCACGCAAGAAAAATCACAGAAGCTTGACAAAAGCAACGCAATCCCCATTGTGACTCTGGGCATTTCTTCTATCCCCAAATCCTTAACCACTTCTCCTATTGTATGCATTTTTTTCAACGTCACTAACCACAAATTAGGGACTCATTAGAAGATCATCGAAAATGACATTTGTACATTTCGTGGATTGAAACGAGCGGAAAATTTTATACGTTTTCAAAAACGAAGCAACAGAAACCATGCGGGTTTATCATTATCTAACGAGCGCTTCATTAGCAAACTAGCAATGATCAACGCTAAATGCGAGAAGGTTTTGCGAAAATAATTAATTTGGACCAATTGCCGCTACAATTCGACCACTTCATTACTTCTGCTGCATAATTCATGTCAATGGTTGATTTTCAAAATGACAAGTAAACAGCAAAATGTCTATTCCATTTCAGTACGCAGGTTCAAACCCCGTCAATGAAAGATATTTTATTGCTTTTCTACCGTTCATTTTCAACTAAATGTCTACCAGTCCTGACACAGCTCCATCTTAATTGGCTTTGTGAAATTCAGTTTCCAAGTTCCTATGAATGAACCTTAACGGTTTTGGATTAGAAGCCGTGATTAAGGCATTACCTTAAGCAATTCTCAAGTGGACCTTCAATAATTTTATGAACATATGGCACTGCACTATTTGGTACTGTTATGTACAAAAACAAAAGTGCATAGTTATCATTACTCTGATTGGCTCTCATCATTTCAGTCACCTAATAACCCTTAGTACAGTGTTAATACTATAACAATGAGACTATACCTTGACGTGGACTAATGAATGACTGATCTCAAACAAGCGATTTGGTCATAACTGGCAGATGAACGAGCAGAGGCCTGGTAAAATAGTGCTTTAGTTCACCTGCTTCGAGGTTGACTTTGGCTAGCAACTCATACGGGATTCCTTTCAACCACCCTTCTTTTCCTCGCGGCCAAGTTCTTGTAAGAATCAATGGCTTCGGTTGCGAACCCCAATCCTTCTCCCACGTTGCGGCTGAACTTCGCAGCAGTCCCCGGCTGCGTGCTCCGACAAAATCACACAAACAATGAGTTCCCTATTGCATCCATCATCGCGCAGAATGATCCGGCCTTCGATACACACTTTGTCGAGTAGGGTTAAGACCTTAAGGCCTGGTGGATAAGGCTTTTGAGTCAAAGGCTCCTGTCATAGTCCCTGAAGAAACAGCCCTTGTGCCGTGTGGGTAGGAGCGATGCATCGGTCCCTCAAATACTAAAAGAACCATGCAAGATATCACAAACATTTTCGTTTCTTGGGTTTATTCCATGACAGTGTCAATGAAATTGCAAGAAAAATTTGGCCTATTACTTAATCCATAGTGTTCTGTTCAGCTGGCCTTCGCAGTATTTGTACACTCATCCAGATAGGACAACCAACTGTCTTAACCATAACTCATGAGTGATTTAGGTAAGATGTATTTTGTGCTTCCAAAACTTGCGTGTAATATCATACTAAAACAATTATTTTGCTGGATCAGGTCGAAGACAAATCTAGTTCTTACGGAGGTAGTCAATATGTCCAGTTGTGTGGGCCACTGCATTGCGGCCGATGGTTGCATAATAGATGGACTATCGTCTAGTATGCACGGGGCTAAACGGCTGTTCACCAGCTTAAGATATCTGTATTGTTAGTGTGAGGTCCGCTTACCAATCAGATTACCGTACGCACTGGTCGTAAGGTCGATCTCATTATTCGGCTAAAAAGGTGGTCGACTGGGAGGTTAGGAAGTGTGAGTTCTTCTAGTGTTTGAACTTTGGTGTTTTTGTTTGATGGCATATAGTAGAAGAATCTCCTTCTAAAGTCTAATCCCTAGAAACGGCACCCAAGCTGAACAAACGAAGATGAATGGGACATGTTAGGCTATACAGACAAAATGTCTGCATTGCTGTAGGCTTTTCCCCGAAGGAGGCTTTGGTTTAAGAATGAATCGAAATGGATAGTCACTGACATGGCAAAAATGGCTCCTGTAGGTGCAGTTAGAATCCGAGGACTCATTAACGTTTTTTCATTCGCAATCTCCTCAGCTCTATATAGCTGCTCAAATTATTATCTTGCAGTCATTTTTCACGCTTCTTGTTCGCTTTTCTGTTTTGAATAGTCCGTGCAGCCTAAACTAAATCAAATGGGTGCAATTTAATGATTGTAAAACTGAACAAAACTGAATCTTCGTAAATTCATTCGATGTCTCAGAATAAGAGACTAGGCATGCATTGACTCAGAGTCTAGCTTGATAACCTGATTTCATACATTTCTGCTTGGAGTGGACCGAAGACCAATGGACTATGTATTATTTATTTCGCAACAGTATGAAAAATCAACATCCAATTGCAAACGTCTAAACGTCGACAGACCCGACTGATCCTCAAAACATGCCATTTTCCCACTTGTATAAATTCAATTCACCTCTTAGATGTTCAGGCAAAGTGGACGGAGTACTAGCAAAACTTTTCTCATCTTGTTTGGGATAGTAGACTCCCCTAATGTATGGAGACTTCGTGAAGATCGCTGACTGCCTAATTACAAAAAGAACAATCAACATTGATTTGAAGGGGAACTTCCGAAGTGACACCAAAAGAACAGAAATCAAAGTGACAGCAACAGAAAAACACCTTGAAACGACTTCCCGATGTCGGCCAAATGACTGCAGACTGAAGATCATGGAGCGGCTAATGATAGACCCAAATGCCAATCGTTAGACCCGATCAAGAAGAGCAGGAGATTTCGACAAGTCTCCTCCACAAACATGAATGGCTTTCGGCTTTGTACAAAAGACAAATAAGAACAGGCGCGAAGCATGCTAGCGCGGGCTGGGAAAGCAACTGTGCGCCCAGCAGAAGTGTCAGGCGTTGACACAAACAACAGTTTATGGATGAGCCCGACGATGAAAGCGGAATGATGGGAACTCGAGTCGAAATTCAATTGAGAAGAAGGAGGGTGATATCCTAGTGAGAAAAAGGCAAAGAATTTTTCGGGGTTTTAATGCAGACATGGTCGTTGAAAGCCACATTAGGTATTCGTTTCAGATCAGAAACAAGTTAAGCACTGGGACTAGCGCAATCCCGGTGTATGTTGGAAGTATTTTGGCTATTAGGATACTAGGGAAGTGAGAAGAGAAGAATTTCATGACCGAAAAACCGTGAAATTGTTTGGATGTCGATGTAAGACGATTAATAGGTAAAAGTAAAAAAAGATGCGAGGATGAATCCTCGTTGAAATGCCTCGGTTTTTAAGCAGTGACTGAGACAATCTCAGCGATTCGGATGGAGATGGTTCTTTTGTTGAGCAATCATAGCATCCAAGATACGAGAATCAGATGATTTCCGAGTCTGCATGATTTCGACAGCACGCCATCTTCAAAAATGTGATCGAAGGTCCTAGTGATATCCAGTGTAGCCGACTGAGACTGTGAAAGGACAAGTAGTAAATCGTCCGTAGAACGACTTGAACAGTATCCATATTGGCGATCACTCAACAAACCATCAAGTTCAACGACCTCCCGCATCCGATTAGTGCGAACAGCTTTCAGAACGTTAGAAAACAGAAGTAAGAGTGACGGGCCCATAGTTGTTCGAATCCGTGTGGTCTGTACGATCTGAGATAGGCAAAATAATTCGATTTATCCGAGGACAGGGGAGAGATAAAAAAAAATACGCCTTTATATCAGGCCAATTATGAAACACATTTTTAGGACGATAGTTGGAATATCCTACAGATCTAGAAGTTACTCCGGAAAATTGTTAATGCTACGAATTTCTGTTTAGGAAAATAAAATGACTCACATTTTACAAGTTTAGCCGAATATTAAAGGTGATAGCCGTAAACATTAAACCATTTGCGTTGGTACGCGTAGGTACACATACACATATATGAATATGCAACCGTGTAAAATCATCTGAATATTTCTTTCTCCTTTAAAATTAGAAAGTTATTTGGCTATGTTCTTTACTCGATCGATAAGTAGCCGTCATAAATGACTGATTTGTGTCACATCATAGCACAGTCAGCGAAAACAAATGAGTGGCTGGACTTGTACACATGTTTGAAATTATTGTCTCATTTCCAATATCGTTTTTGGGCTGGTTCAGCTTTAGAAAGAACGGGTTAATTGCTTAGATCCTTTTAGACGTGACTTTACGCAATCTTTGACTTTGCCGAAATATTCTGACTACCTTATTGCATAACACTTGAAGGTCTCACTCGTGATGAGCACCAAAGACGTAATGTAATTTTGGTTAATAGAACTCGGTGAAAATGTGTCGCTTTGTCCACTTTTGGGGACATGCAATCCGCTGAATTAATCATTGCAACTTTTCCTAGTTCGTAATTCATCAACGTAGGCTTAGAGTTCTATTGTGCATTTCATTCTGTAGATTTCGTCCATTAGTGTGCTTACCGGTTCATTTGTACCTGAGAATGTTACATCAATTGTGCAGTTATTTTTTTGTGCACTGATATTTCTCGACAAAACAGATATGCACACGAAGTTAGATCTGCAGAACGAAAAGGATTAAGTATTTCTGTCTACCACATTTGCGGAATCGTGTCCTCTTTTGTTTCCTCTTGTTCTTTTTTTATTAACCATATCGAATTTCGCGTTCGGTCTGCACACGCTGATTTGTTTAGATAACAGGAAGAGTGATCGCTTATTCATTATTGATCCAACCTGGTTGCATAAAAAGGCCAGGTTGAATACTTACTGATGTTTTCATTTCGGATGATTAATATGGGCACATTTACTGCTCCGCGTGAGTGCCACAGATCGAGGTACCACAGGGTTTACAAAATCCCGAAGAACTGCAACAAGGAAATCAGTTGATCTGACCCCAAAACCCCAAGTGAATACACATCGCACAAGGTCATAATAATTAATTTGAGGCGACGGATAAGGCAATAGAAGCTAACAACGTGATACAGTGTCGAGAAATACATTTTTGTGTATGATTAAAAGAGAATGATTATGTTTTGCAGCTTAATGAATAGTCTTCTTGAATTGTGAAAGAAATTTTGATGATATGGCTCGGAACTTTGCATGCCATCTTAAAAACTTAAAGCAATTCGCTTCCTGTGTACTGCCTGGTTGCTTCAATAAGGTGGCCAATTTGGCAGAAGGGCCGGGTTTATCAAGGTGGGTATAAAATAAAAATCAACAAATCAATGGCAAGCAGACTACCACTGCGACCTAAGGGCGATTCGACCAAGCAGATTTATGTGCGATGATTCTCTTTCGTTTGACCGATCACCTGTTGGTATTCACTGGGAAGAGAACAATCCAATAGGGACATGAAAACCATAGTCTTTCTGTTTAACTTGACCTTCGGCAGAAACATGAGCCGTTAGTAACCACTTTAGTTTGGATCTTGTAGTCAAGGCAAGGTGTGTCAAACCCTCAATCAAAGTACCACAGACCCTTCTGAGGAAACATTACAAAAGATACTGCCTTCTTGTCAATGACAATTTTGGCGGCTTTTGGCAAACATATTTTACGAGACAACGCTTGACGAAGTGAGAAGAATGAATAGCCTAAAGGACTTTGTAGGGGCGCACATGTGTTTCAGTTTTTTTCATTGCTGTATTATCAAGATTCATCAAGTTTGGTAAATTGTAATGATTTAAACATTCGGTTTCATACCGATTACCGAACGTTAACCGTAGCATCTGTTTACCGACAAACAATGAGAATCTTCAGACACTCTTCCAAATCATTTCGCTTCAGCTAAGCGTAGCGTAACAAAGTGGACTGCCCTTATCTTCTCACGTGCTTGCGGCAAGCCAACAGTCAATGCATCTGAGACCCAAATAGATCTTTTCTTCATACTTTAATGCACCCTTACCCTGATAGATTTTTGCGGGCTACTACAGAGTGCGCGTTTTGACGGTGATATAGGTTCAAGTGCTCAAGTAATAAATTTTACTTGTATTTAGATTAATTTTGTGAGGATATATGCTTGTTTTTCACAGATATCCCCAATTCAACAACATTGGTGATAAAAGTTTGACAGGAAAACGGGAAACATGTAGTGCTGATGGAAACAGGATTTAAGCGTCAGGACTGGAATATAATTCACTAGAAGTTAGCAAGCTATCTGGATGGAGAATTTGAACGGGGTCTTGATTGTGTAAAAGAGAGATGCATGTTATAGTGAGACGGATAGTTGATGTTCAAAGTTATTTCACGGGGAATTCAATGAAAGAAACGATGTGAGTTATCAAGCAAACAGATAGTTTCGTTAACAGGAATCAAGGAAACCATATTGGTTACCACGTGACCGCGATTTGGAACACTGTGGCTTTTGCATTGGATGGGCCCCGCACTACTGATGTCATTTCGGCTGGTAATAAGAAAAACTGTAATCTAAACGCCAAGCTCAGCGATCACGGCATTTTGTATTCTATTATATTGCATAGAAATTTGCGTACACAAAATAATATCACATTTCAGTCACAAACCGTGGGGGTAAAAATTAAAATAAAAGTCAAAAAAGAATTTACTCTCATCGCCTTGTGAAAATGTGAAAACAAAACTCATTGTGTAATAATCATAGCACATTATGATGGGTTGCTCAGGAATTTGGCTGAAACTCGGTCACGGTTTGTCAAAATTCATGCCAAATAAGGAACATTGGAATTCGTATAGAAATTGATTCTAGATGACATGGAACGAAAAGTAGACCGTGTTGAAATATGAGGGCGGCACTTTGAAAGATCGTTGTGCAGAGGATGATTGGGATCTGGAAGAATTTTGTGAGCTAATTTCTCGCATGGTGATAACTGTCGATCACACAGACTTGAGGGCAAATCATTTAGTTGTATGAAAAACACCCGGCTAATAATCGATAGTCCCCGACGAAGAATTTTAAAGTTTCTTTTAAGAAAACCTGAAAAAATGGCGGGGGAACAGTAAAGAAGGATCGGAAAAACACACTGGTATGCAAATCAGGAGATGGTGCTGTGTTTCAGCTTGTAGTGTCGAAACTTCCTGATTTGAAATGACAACCGTCGGAGACTCTTTGTACAGGTAGGAATGTGAGTAGTCCTTTCCAGAACTTTATCAATAGTAACTCCTAGATATTTCATAAAATCGACTCTGATAACTGTTTCTGAGTTGATGAAAGATGTCTCGGATGGGTAGGCTGACGGAGAATGAGGTGGAGAATAGGCATTCGTGACATTTAGATGTGTCGAGATTTAAAACAGATCGTGCAGAGAGACAGAAGATAGGTTGTTGGAAAACGTTGAAAATCATCGTTGTTCGAAACGGTTTGAGAGAGGAAAACATCATCAGTATACTTCATCAGATGACAGGGTAGCTAGCTGATAAGTCGCTGAGTCCGACAGTCTAAGACCAGGCGATTGGGCGAAAGCATTTTGCTAAAGCAGTGGAACTGTTAGATTTGGAGTTGGGAACAACAGTGACGGGTCTCTTGCACTCAGAGATAGAAGACGAGCTTCATGATGTGGTTGGTAATAACTCTATCGAAAACGGAGTTGCCTCTGGTGGGAGAAATGCAGAGGTCAACCAAATCAAACACAATCAGTGAAAGGGTTAATGCATGAGTGAAATCACCTACAATAATATGCAGACTATTCTTGAGAAGGAGACTATAAAAGCTAGCAAAATGTTGAAAAAAGACGTGATATTGTATTCGAGCTAAAAGGGGCAATATAGAAGTTCGTTATGATTCTATTGGTATGGCAAGAAAATCCAGAATGACAGTGTGTCACGAGACAGTCAATTTCGTTTAGCGAGTACACATAAACAGCTTCAAACTTGCCAGACCAAAATGAACTTTCGTATGTTGCCACACCGCCTTCAGTCTTCTTCGTGTCCGAATCTCTGTCCTGCCGATTAAGTCTGAAGCTGTCTATCGACACGAGGGAATCAGCGATATCCGGGTTCAGCCAAGATTCTTGCATGCAGATGTCACACGTGTGAACATGGATCGGTGATTGAGATGTGAGAGACAGATCCGACATTTTCGTACACAGAGAACGGATGTTGGTACTCGAAAATGCCGGAGTGGACATCTTGGCCGGACGGATGAATTTAAGAGAGGCCTGCCAGCCAGCACGAGTGTCTCTTCTAGATGGGTTAGATATTTGAGATTCAGCAGTGCGTGATCCCAGTCCATGTTGAGAAACAATACGGTTTTTAGATGACAATAAGTCCGGTCAATTTTAGCGGCGAACGGAGACCATAATCGAACCAAATATCCGACAAGTATTCAACGAAATGACAGTGACAGTGTTATAGCGCAGCCAGTCAAAGAGCGCAGGATTGCGGATATCCAACCAATTTAGGCCTGTTAAGTAACAGTGACTGATAAGATATCAATTTTTTACTGCTAACCCAGTTACCTCTCTTTTTCCGTCATCTAAGCGCACTGTTCTTACTAAAGTGTATGATCTACACCACAGGGTTCTATTTCTGGTGGGTATAAACTGTGGGGATTGACAAGAATTATTTGCCAATAATTACGGTTGTCGAGGATGGTTTCCGTTGCATATCCCTGAAGTTAACAGTAGCGGATTAATGGAAGAAGTAATTTAGAAAACCGATCCTTCAGTTCGCGTTTATGATGCAGCCTGATAGGTAGATAGCTTTGAGCTTTCCATTTAGAATTCCATCATCACTGTTTAGCTCCATTCTGACACAACCCATCGCTACTTATCATGCATTTTAAATAGTTTCCTCGGGATAACAATGGACCTGAAAAGTTTGCACTTTTTAAAATGAATATTCTGTTCATGATGGGGTAAAAATTCTTCCATGCCTTTCTAGAAGGTTAACTTGGGTTATATCGTTGTATAACATTTTAATCTCGTTCGGAGTAATAACCCCATAGGAGAAAACCACAACCAGTGCATTGGTGTTGTACGGTGAAGTGTTTCGGTTACTTACCACTACAATCCTCTAAAAATCAAACCTGCTCGATTTACCGCAAGAATTTTGTCTTTGTTAGGGAAGTTCGAACAAAAACGGTTTTGATTTCTTCAACTGGAAAGGTGCTTTTATTGGAATAATCTGCGTCATCAACCAAACGTAACAACCGCCCAGCCAACTTTCCGTCGTAGCCCAACAGATTAGATTCCTCACGGTAGTTCTTCACGCTCAGATTCATGCTGGCCAACCGTTCTTCAACAGGTTGCCGTAGTTCTGAAATAATTTAGTAGACGAGCAAAATCATAGATTCGCAACTTCACTTTTGGGGAGTTCAAATTCCCTTACGGTCGGTCAACGTGGCCACTTGGTTTTTTTTCATTTGGCCGGATCCCTTTGGAATTTAAGGCACACTTTCTTTTCCAAACACTAGTTGAAGCCAGCCATTCGTATTAGCCGCTTGTTTGTCTATTTCTCGTTTTGAGGGATACTGGCTTTCACGAAAAAAGAAAGTATTTTGGGACTATCTAGACAAAACAGCAGAGGCGTAATTAGTAATGTCTTCTCTTGTTTTTTTAGATTTTTCCTTAGCTCCAAACTTGATAAACCTAAACGAGGACTAATTAATATGAGTATTACTACTAACAGCCAGTGTTGCTTTCTTTGAACAGGAGGCTAAAATCGCCAGTAAAATTTTCACATCCATAGGTTAACTTTAGGAAGTATATGCTGATAAACGATTATCAGTTAGGCGTCGTAGTTACTGAACTATCCCATCTAATGTCTACTGGATTGCTGACCTGTAACGTCACTATATTCAGCGTTGATTCTTTGCTCGTTTTAAGAGGCCACGTATCGCTGCTCACTGCATTCCACCCAAAAGTGAGTGAATGTTTGTGATAGTTGATTCTGCGTGCGGTGAGACGTTGGGTAGACATTTACGACGTTACCACTACTATCTGCATTGTCAGTTGGCTTCCCCAGCTGTCTAACTAGACTTATCGATGTTCCAGTTGCCTGCTTCTATTTTTAATATGCGAGCGTCCACTGAACAGTAGATGCGCTTGAGCCCAGCCTGTCATTTCTCAACTTGGTTCCAATTTTTTCACTGAACTGCCTCTTCGGCGGTTCTGCAATTTCAAACGGCATCATCCCGACTGCATCAAACTTTTCATTAAGTTTCATTTTTAAATTTTTGGGTTTAGCTTGAATATCAATGTTGTCCCATCCAGACTTTAGTTTTGAGAGAAAAACATTCTGTTTGCTAACCGAAATCCCTCGGAACTTTACAAATCGTTTTCAGATCCGTTAATTTTATCTAATAACATCGAAGTGTTTCATTTCGACGTCAAACGCCCGGTATTTAGATTTCAAAATAAACATTGTGCTGTTTTGTTCACTGACTGTCCAAGGAAGATCGATTTTTTCCAGCATTTTTCACATATTTTCGTGGTGTTTCAAAGTTATCATACTGTGTTCTCGTACTACTCATTTGCGCGTATATTCTCTCCGTTTACAGATGTATTCTGGGCTGTTGTCTAATTCCTTTCTGCGTCGACAGCCTGAAGGATATCGAGCACCAATGTCCAAATTGTAAGCACATAATCGGATTGTACAAACGTGCTTGTTGAACTCGTACCTACAGAATTGAACGCGATCCATCCGTCATCTACCTAGACGGAAAATCAATCAAACACAAACGTGAGACAATTTCTTCCACGCTAAGATAAGCAAACAAATTTCACGATGTTTTTCCCTGCCCCTTGTTAGAATTAGTACCGTTATGAATGTATTTTTCTGTTCAAATTTATCCCAATTTTCTCCCATCATGATCTGAATTGTGCATTCAAGTTCCATCGACTTTCTGCTGTGGTCGTGCACAATTGTTGCTTTTTTGTACTACCGAAGAAAACGGTCAACAATTTCCATTATTCATTTCATCCTGATTTCTATGTGTTCCTATAAAATCGTGATTATTGTTGAATAGTCACGAGATGACAATCTCACCTCGAGGGACGATGAAATGTTTGCAATCTAAACCATTTTTGAAATCCATTGAGAGATCAATCCATGCCGGCGCCGTACGGCCATGATGCCTCAAACAGTCATCGGAAATTCAACACAGATGGCTGGTCATTGACTAATACCAACGCATGGATATCAAAAGAAACCGTGACTCGTATCAGCTTCATTTAATTCAAGAAAAAAATGACTGTGTCTTCGAAAAATGTACGGGGGAATTAAACGCGACGGAATGAAATCCTCCACCTGAGAATCACTATCCCATAAGTCTTAGAGAGAATCATTAACTCTCATTTCCTACGTATCATATCCACTAAACTTTAATGAGAACGTCTACAACACCGTCTCATTTGGACTGGTAGTCATGTCTTCACAGCGGTAAACCGAAATCGAATTACGGTTACACCACTTGGTCCAGGCTAACGTTGCACATTTCGCACTAGCACTTGTTATTATTAGGACATCGTTATTTTCGCAGATAGCTGTCTCCTTCAGGACACAGGGTATTGCAGCAATCGTGAACGTTTGATCAGTGAAGGCTAAGATGCAACGGTACCGTAGTACAATTCCATGTTTGTAATAACCTTTTTGACTTATGGACTAATAGTATTATTATGGTTAGTGTAAGATGCTAATTCACTGTAGTGGATATCCAGTACTTTTTAGGTGGCGCCTCCGAACTGCACTTTGTCAACTCGACGTAGACGGATTGATGGGGATTGCATAGCTCAACTGCGTGAGTAGTTTCCATTGGTGGGTTCAGATCCTCCAGAGACCAACGGTTTTCATATCTGGATTCTTTAATGGTTGCATACTACTTCATGTTAAGAGAAAAATGCAACAGAGCAGTTTTTAAGACCTCAGTACTGATAAGTTGGCTTTACTGAAGACGACTAGGTTCCAAACCATTAATTCGATCGCTTGAATACACAGGTTCAAGTATATGTTGGTGCTGAAGGACGGTTTCAAGAAACCACGGAGTATGATATTGTCCCCAAGCAATGTTTCTACTGACCCAATTATGAATTGCATTAAATAGGATTACATCCGTTAAGCGACAAAACAACTTGGGAATCTAAGTCACTTGAGGTTTGTCTATGCAGTAAGCGGTCAGTAATTCCTAAGGATCCCGTGCTATCTGGATTCAGATTAATCAGGGCCATAAATAATCTGCTCTTTGATTACGTGTTGCTTTTCACCTTGCGGCTTATTCAGTTCAGTTCAGTTTGTATGTCAATTACTGGGACATTAGTGTACGTATGTTTTGGTTGCTAATTCATACTATTGAATAAAATTGAGAGGAGAATATCCGAAGGTCGCGCAGCAGGCGAACTGTACAGGATCAGAAAGGTTCCGAATGCAGGAAAGCCACTGGCTACGGCATTCAGTCATGTTGATCAATATCTGTTATCACTTTGTTGGGAACCTCGTTTACCCCTATGTGGGACGGTCCATTGGATACGATTTTCATGTCCGTTTATTACATTATTGATCTACCGCATTTTTTCGGGTCTCAACTATTCCTTCCAAATTGTTATCCAGTGCATGTTCTTAGAAAATTCCAGATATTTTTAACCGTTTAAGCGCCGAATGTTGGAAATCGGCATAAATTAGGCTAGACTAATAAAATAGTATGCCCAAAATACTAAATTCCGACGGATTGATCCAGAAACACATGAAATATGCTTCATACTTTGTCCTCATTTGTCAATTTCATCCTTTATACAATGAAACTTTTATGCTGGGAAGTACCCGTACAACGGATCATTTTTCGTTGACTGTGATTCGCAAATTACTTAGAGCATGCCCGAAACTGTGCTGTCAGGATGCAGATCAAGCGTTCAACAAATGATTGCCTCGAAAGTTAACAGGAGTCAGTGATAGTGGTTCGAACGATAGACAAGAACTGGAGTAAACAAGCCCTTGGGGACATCTAAACGGAAATACTAGAAGAGAACCAACCAGTCAGATCATATTATACAGCCTGACTGTCGAGTGTGATGGGAGGAACTAGTGACAACACGAGCAGAAGTGAAAAAACAACGGATCGAAAAGCACGTTCCTGCCGTCGGGGCAATGCGGTTGAAAAACATTCGAATACGTGTTACCAATCCCACGCTTAGCTGTCTGGCAGCAAGCTTTCCTGGGTTACTTGGACATACTTTGTGAGCATTTGGAAGACGACCGTAGTCCCTTGGTCTGCGGATCAGTGACCACAATGAAACAGTAGACCACCAGATCCACTCGTTCTAGTTTGAGCTCAATAATACTAGGACACAGAGAAACGTCAGATGGAGAACACTTACTTGGATATGTGAAAATATCCAAACCGAAATAGACTACCTTTCTCACTATTGGATTGATGTGCTTGTATTGATGTCCTTGTGATTCGTGGAAAGATAACCTTTTAGATTTAGGTCAGCTACAAACACCGATTACGGTTTATGTCAATCGTGGGCACAGATTTTGAGTGAATTCATGTTGGAGAAGTTCGCTAATTTTTTTCCAAATTATTTCTGTGATGACAAATCAAGTTTACAGAATGATAACAAAACACATCACTAAGTGGGTCAGACAGACAGTGCTCTATCCGTGAACAAGAAAATCAATATATTCACAACCGTTTTCTAAACACGTGTAAGACGCTACCGAAAGCACCCTTGACGGACACTATATGCATACTGGTAACCACAGCATGTGCATTTCTATTTTAAATCTGTAAATATATCTGTATCAGTATATACAAAAAGTGTCATATTTGCACATTGCTGACTTTAGACTTTTGCTACCCCAGAATGACGACCGATTTCATTTCTTGAAAGACCGATATTGGGCTAACTGCCAATTTTTCTAAGTGTTATTAGCTCAGTATCGTTGATCGATTAGTACAGTGTCGTGAGTAGTCTGGGCAATCGTTGCAAAAGAGCGAGATAACCTATGCGTGTTGCTCTGTTGACTTTTTCTGGCACTAGTGATCTCAACCAGTTTGTTTGATTTCTGCAGAGACAGTGATAATTACTGAGACTGTGCAGTGAGCATCAAATTCGCTTCCCTATCAGTGTGACTGAATTGTCAAAACATGTTATCTCGCTAAACAACTTAATTCAAGGAGACTCCACGCCGTAAATACAGAATGCTTTAATCTGAAAACATTCATGCATGCTTTCACTGGGCACAGCCTACAGTCACATGAACATAAGCATTAGATATGTTCAGAAGGTAGAAGTAGTGATTTTGAATAGTCTCAACGAAATGGAAGATCTTGCATGTTATGCCTCAAAGATTCCAGATGCTAACCTAGAGCTTTCAAATTAAATTGGACCCACCCAGCAATTTCAGTTATTAACTTAGCAAGCAGTGCCGTTCCAGTTCACAATCTATCTAATCTAACGAGCATTCTTTTCCACCAGTGGCCCCCAACAATCTTCGTCCATCGAATGGACACCAAAGGCTACATTTCCAATGAGGTTTGAAGATGGTGTTCGTGAATAGAGAATTAAGTCGTAAGAGGAAACCGGTTTGGATTTTCATTGCTCAGCCACCCTTGTTCACGATGTGTAGACTGATGATTCTGAAAATGGTTAAATTGGAATAATGATAGGCGTAGTGCAGACGAGCCAGGACTTCATGTACTTCCTGGGCACAAAGCTGCTAGTGAATCTTCCGGACTAGATTGTCAATGGTTACCGTGATCTAGACATTATATTTTGGCACACATTTCTACTTCTCGTTACAGTCGGTAAAGTGTCAGTTGGATTAACGACGTGCCTCGAAGTCGCCCCAGAATCTTTGGCTAACAGTGTGCTCATACTGACTCCGTCAACGCTAGTCGTAGCAATATCATTTCAAAACTACCTGTACAGTAAACAAATGGACAACATTTCAGTGAATTACACCGCTTCGGATACAACTGTACATTCTTTCTGTTGTGAATTTTACTTGTGCGTTCGATTTCAACGTATTCGAAGGCCACCGCTTTTTTCGAATTATATTGGTTTATTCGTGGATGGCATTCACTATTCAGAGAATTATCAACAACTTAATATAGGCTAAAAGTCCGAAATCCTTCAATCATGTAATAAACCTTGTCACTGATAAGTAAATCATCTTGGTCATCCTGACAGAACCACTGCAGTCATGGCGAAAGTTCCTTACTTCACCCCAGTTTAAATGATCCATTGAGTTCATTGATGGACCACTCTTGAAGCATGAGCATCGATCCTCCGAATAGACTGGTGTCATTTTAAGGATTGTAGACAAAGTGAAATGTGTTGCGATTGATGAACGCCATGAATGGCAGTATTCAACTAGTTGTTCTGCGCAACATTTGCAACTTTTAGTACCACTTCGCCTGCAGGTTATCTGGTCGAGCATTTTTTCATCCTTTCACATTCTTTTCCTAAAATGAGTCATAATTTGTTTGCTTGAATTTTCTAAAAATGCCTCATTGATCATCTTATTTGTATGCGTATTTCCAAAACGATCACTTTCGTACTTCAGAAGTCTTGGCTTTTGCGTCTTCTAGGCTCAGAAACCCACAGTCCGCGATTCATTTCTCTGTTTGTGCAGAGCGAATGCAAATAAGTTTGAATGCATCTTCCAATGAATCCGACATAAATTATAAACCGTTAATTTTGCCTGACGCAAAAGTATGTAGCAATGTATCCTCTCAATAGCTGATAAAGTTTAGCAGTTATCATAAAACTGTAATTATGAACGGCATCCCCAAGAGGCGAAGGACATTAAAATCAACGGGAAATACTACTGTCTACTTCTCTATTTTGATCAATTGGCCTTTAAATATAGACCATCACAAATACGATATTGTTTTCCTGTCACCGGAGTACTTAAACATACAACAGTATTTATTTTGTTGCCCAGCCATTCAAGAGACTGCAATTGTCTGTTTGCACTTTTGACACATTCTCGGTGACGAGTACGTGTGTTTAACGATCCGAGAAGTGTTTTAACTTGGATACCCCAGGAAGCGTCTCAAAACTTCGGCATCAAGTTTGCCAGTTACACAATGCCCAGTCCATTGAGAAAAAAACTCAGTAACAGTTGACGATAAGCTCTCAAATGAACAGTCGTTCAACATCACAAGCCCGATCTCTAAAATTAACTAGAATTCATGACCAATCTTGCTCGTTTACACCAAAAACGTTGTCGGCTGTGTTTCGGAATTCGAAATGCCGACATGAGTACGATCCAAGGACATGAACAGTCATTCATCACATGAATAGAATTCTTTTTGAAAAATGATACCTGTGACGGGTCATTTGGTAATTTTCCATGTCCAGTTTGTTTGGGTTCGTGATTCACGCTCGAATGTGCATTCTCAAAGTGCAAACTGTCAACATTTGGTTCACTGTTGATCTTAATGTTGTTCCACAAAATTTCGCTCTCTTTGAACCTTCAATTGTTAAAAATACCTAACTGGAACTGAACAAATATGTGCGCCTAATGATTCAACTAAGAGTCGTCATCGATAATTCACTAGACTCCAGACTTCACCTTTCATACGCAGACCTCAGGTCTTCGGGTCAAACTTGCGCTTGATGCATGCCGTGTCTGCGATTGACCGGATGATCTGAGGTCTGCGTTTGAAAACTGTAGTCTATAGGCTCGTCATTCAAAATATAGTCACATCAGTCGTGCTTATTATTTGCAACTAATTGTGGGGGCCATTTAATCTGCTCTGATAAAATGGTTCATCTGGTAGCTGCAGATGTTCACATTATCTCAGATCACCACACTACCGCTCAGAAGAGCGCACTGGAAAAATGAACTTCACGTATTCTTGTACTTGCTGACAAAACAGCTTATTTCTCTCTGATCTCTACCCTTTCAATATTATTTGAAATACGTACAGTTTTGACTAATGATTCCTCAACTTTGAGCCGCAATGAAAGTCCATAAAACAATGAACCCAATACTCCTGAATACTGACAGACATTTTGTTAGCACACAATGGGCTGATGACCGATAACCATCTGATTGTAACGATGGTGTTGTACAATGTGAGCTGACGATAAACCCATGACGCATCCAGGAAGGCAAGTTTCCCGTGATCGATTGCAATAAACGGACTAACGCTACCTGTAGTGAAATATGAACAGGCAAGCGATGGCTGGAAGGAAATCTGGCAAAAACGCAAAAGATGGGCGCAGCTCACGGTTAACTGCTTCTGTTTGACGGTTATATAGTTTGATTTTTACATTTTCGTTCTTCGAGGATGCATTTGTTTGAACGATGACTTTTATATCTGTTATTCTAGTTTCCAACAGTTCATCCCATAGCGAATGTGAAGTACGTGAAATAATTCCCAGTGTTTCGGAAAACATTTGGCAAGTTTAGATGTTCACAGCGCACTGATAGAAACAGCATTAAACGGTCAAATGGTTTATACAAATCCTAGTGAGATAATCAAGAGCAAGATCTGTGATTTAACTCGTCAGAGAATAAAATTATTGGAGAATTCAAAAGGCATACTAAGGACATGGGGATTAGACACTTTTCACTGCAAACATATCGAAAGTATTACTTGCATCCTAGTAGTGGATCCTCTTTGTAAGACTCCTAAGCGTTTTCCTCAATGATCTTCAACAAAGTTGTCTGGCGGACATCCTCCCTGTTATTTTGATGCTCGATAAATAATGGGGATTAAGACTGCGATAAGCATACGACGAGAACTAATATTATGTGTGCAAGTTCAGCTCATGTGATTAGGTTTTTTCTTAGGAGGACGCACACGAAGTCTGGAATGTGTAGCAGGGAACAAATCGATTCGGTCCGAGGACAATCAGATGGTCAGGAAAGACTATGAGAAACTATTCATATGCAAGGCTGCCCACAGCTTGGGTGACGAACGGAGGTGAACACTTCTTACGCAACTGTGTTTTGTACACTTTCGAATGATTTAAGTACGTTCAAAGTGGCTTACCATTTTCTCTACCAAGCACCTTAAATTTCCAATCTGCTATTTTGTGTGACAGAAATATGTAACGAAGGTAAACTAGAAGACAATTAAGAGATTTCGAAACACGCAGGATCGGTAATGGTAAAGTAAATAAAACATCTCTCACGTCAACAACGTTTGGAGGTCCGGATTTCAAACCCGCCGGTCGCTTTGGTGTTAGAGTGAAGTTCAGTGTTGCTCCACTTTTTGTGTCTTTCAGTAGCACTCCATATTTTGGCGTTACGTTTCCCGGGTTCCCTCTTTCTACATCGAGAGTTGGGAGCAAGTGATTATGTGGCATGCCTCTTTCACTGCACCTGTGTACATCCTTAAACAAAACTGAGAAGTTGTGTGATAACAAAAAAGAATAAAAATGGTAAAACTACCTGCAATATGTGTATCTTGCGAATATGGTGGGATTGCTGATATTTTTGTCCCTGACTGACGGCTCTTCGGACTTCACTTTCAACCCATAAATCATAGGCCATCTGGTCAACCTTGCATTCTGAATGTACCGGATACGAGTTCCATTCTCATCCAAGCTCATCAGTGAGAACTATGCATTACCGTAACCAGGATTTGAACCGGGGTCTTTGTGCATGGGAAGTGCTTGCGTCACCACTACACTGCCCATTTCGTCCGACCTGATCCGAATTACTGGGTTAAGTTCATTCAAGTTCCGTTATTGCTGACTGTCAACACTGTTTGAGATTTTTAAGGTCGACCACGGTTATTGTGCGTTTAAACCAGTAGAATGTTTCTCATCAAGCCGGTTCTTCTCAGCAATATTGGGTTATTGTCTCATCTGCTCCTTTTCGCTTTCGGATTTCTGTATATGTTTGCACAACTACTTGAGAGGGATTTATGCTAGCGAATTGAAAACAAAAAGCCCCTCAGTGCGAAAAGACCCGGGTTCAAACTCTGGGTGTGATAATGGATAAAGCCTATTGATAAATTCTAGTGAGAGCGAATCAAGAGTCTGATGTATCACGAGTGCACGGTTGACATTATGAGGTGTGATTCTTATGTTCACAGTCGAATTCCAAGAAGATTAGCACTGAGAATGCCCGGGGACTTACTGTTTTTGACCAACGGTATCTCCGAAGCATTATTCCAGTCTGAAGGGGAACATCGTGTGATCAATGACGTGATGTGCCCTCGTGAGTTGGGTGCAGACAATCGTCCTCTGACTGAGATAATCTCTCTAGGTCGTTTGCGGTAGTCTGGGCACGCATTACCTAGGCATGCCATTCGTCTAACTTTTCGTGACCGTTTCACACGTTCTTGGCAAAGCTGGAAGAAACAAGTTGCCGATCAGGCTACGACTTGGCGTTACGTTAGTACAGGCAAAGAGTCGAAAATTTTCCATAGGCTGGTGAACACGTACATGTGACGATCTGTACATTCGGTCGAACCATATTTCTTAATTCGGTGAAACTTCCTTTCTAGAAAAAACGTTTTCAGGGATCAGCAAGAAAAAGGAAAACATTTTTCTTCGTCTTATGCAAGATTCTAATCCACTGTATCCATTGTCGCTGTTGGAGTCATTATCAATCATTAAATGATCCATTGTGATACCAGTCACGCCCATGATTTTTACAGCTATTAAAATTCAATTTCTAGTCTTCTTTTCGAAGAACAGTGGTAAGCCTGTTCGTGACTTCAGTCAAACTATATATATAAAGCATGAAAACAAGCACGGAGCCAATGCAACAGAAGGTAGCAAAAGCTGCAAAATAATCCTTCAGTATTTGTCAGAAAATGGCAGTATGCTAGAGCGTAATAGTTATGACGATTAGCTGAATTGAACAACCGGCTTTTCGAGCTAGCTGTCAAAGTCACATGATTAATCGCGCATGATTGATTCGGCACTTTAAAAATTGCGCCACAGACACAAACTGGACATCCATCAAATTACGGGGCAAGCGTGCTAATGTCAGTCACATAAAGAATCCAGCGGTGAGAAAAACCTGAAATTTTTGTAGTCCTCTGCTGTATTTTTTGCCTGTGAACTTCTGACTACTAGACTGGAAATGTGTGCAACTACTAGCTCCCCAGTAAACTGTAATTCATGCTGATCAAAATTACTGCTGCAGCTGATAATAGTAATAAAATCACTAGTAGCAGCAAGTGGTGTTATTGTTGTCGTCGTTGTGATATTCGAGTTATCACCACTGGATTTACTGTCGTAGAAGCCAACAAAGTGGACGAGATTAAACTGAAATCGCAGGATTACGGGGGAAAAAGAATTTAGTACTCTGTATAGCTCCAATTTACCGCCGTTTGGCCTCTTACTGAAAAATAGAACTGAAATATGCCAATGAAGAATCACACCTAAAATTTCGTTGTCTACGGAGAATATTTGTCATATGTTGTTTATTGCAGTACAGTAATGATGGTGATAACAAGGATTCAAACGATGAACCGGATGCCGATGATGTTGATGACAGTGATCACGATGGTGATGAACTACTGTGTACGATCTTGGAGTCTGCTGAGCTCACTTTTCATCTGTGTGGTCTTCCACAGACGTTCGTGTAGTAACAAGGAAAACCATTTTTTAACTCAATCTGCACAAACAACATCAGTGACGATATATAGGGGAGTAGCAAACAGCTTAAAGCATTGTTGCCGCATGCTGAGCCTCTGAAAATTTCTTTCACAAATGCGTATTGTCACTATATTGGACCAACCGAAATTGTTTGTTAGAAAACTGTGGGGGTTCTCGGTTCCTCCATTTCAAATTCAACAGATCCACTAGTATAGTAGACCTTCAGGAAAGATTAGTAATGTGACCTTTGCCATATAGCCTCCAAACATTGCAGATAGCCTGGATCCAAATTTAAGCGACTTTTCTCAAAGTGAATCTAAGTATTTGTTGCTTTTCAAACACTTTGGAGGGACTGTTTCGTCTGATTTCTTTTTCTTCTGTCCCGCAACTAAACGGAGAACTTCGTAACTCAGAATTCAGGGTTTAGACCTTAGAAGTGCTTAACACAAATAGATCAATTTGATTGAGACAAGTTTCATTCATGTCCAAGGAACGACAGTCTGTTAGATTCATGTGACGGTCAAAAGATGGCTCGAGGTGATTAATCGATGATACGACAAAAATGTACGGATGCCTTAACTGGTGAAATGCCCCGTGTAAGTTCAGTCAGAAAAGCGAGTGGATGTCCACGAAGTCCACCAATTCGACGATCGTAGACAACGAGTAATGTCGAAGAAATTCCGAGTTGTTAGCATTCTCGCATTAAAAACTTTCTCCTTCTTAGTAAAATGCAGTCCCTAGTTAAACAATTTCTGTTTATTATTTTTTTTGAATATATAGCTTTGTGAATTACAATCTAATCCTGAGTATGTTCGAGCAAGCTAAAAACGTTGTAAACACCCGGCTGAACTTCATGCACGTAAATGCCCTAGATTTATTCATTACCGAGTAGAAAACTTTTCTGCCATAAAAGCGGAATCATGAGAATTAGACAATCAGAAAAAGTCTGATCACGTATCAAGCATCTCGGTTGGTAGTTTTGTTACGCGACTTCAGTACGACACGTCACATTACCGAATATCCCGTGGAAATTCATCCAAGTCCCGGTTATTTTTTCGGTTCCCCTGGTTATTTTCAAATAGCTCCTCACTTTAGTCGCTGATCACTTCGACCCCCGTTCCGCCGGTCAAAGCTTCGGGGAACGCTAGCCCCGAGGCAGCTTTCGGCGAGCACGACACACGTGTGACCTTAGCCGGATCTGTGCAATTTTGCTATCTTAGACAAAAGCCGTTAACCTAAGCTGCTAGTTTCTACTTACAATCATTCAATTAAAAATGGAAAATATCAGCGATCATCCGGTGTTATTCTCCGGTCATTTTTTCGGCCATATTGCCTATTATTCAGTGTCCTAGGCAAAATTCCAGCGATCCAGTTTGACATTTGCCGTGAATTCAGTGTAACCGTTTATAAAAAGGAGTGGATTGATCGATTTTCCAATAGCTTTCATGCTCCATGCATTCCTAATTGTTTTAGCGAAACAGTAAGCACATAAATGTATTGATGTTGGTTCGTTGCTAAACCAGTCTAATCGTAACCGGTTTTACTGTAATTAATAAACCTTGGTAATGGCTGGAACAATTATTAGGCTAGTGCTGAACCATAAAACTAGTGTATCAATGCTCCTTGTATGTTCGGCGCATGTAATTCTTTTATACTGTCTAATTAGTGGTATTCATATAGTTTTCAATCGATTTTGACTACGATAACGTCAGCGGGACTTTAAACAGGATGTCGTTTAAAACTGCACACGCTTAACGCTATAGAAAGCCTGGTTAGGAAGGAAGAAGTTAAGAGAGGTGGATAAAAGAAAAAGAAGGCGCACGTCTGCTCTTACGGCTTTCTTTTCTCTCTGCCTAAATGTCCCTGGAATCCAGAGGTCCATTGAAGGTCTTTCTAAGTTCCCATTCTTCAGCCGAACTAGGGTTTGTCTCAGGAGACCTGATCGAGACCCTTTGGTTGAACGACCCTATTAGGAAGGCGGCAACGCAAAACACAGCGGTCGCATATCGTCAGGAGCGTGGAACGATATACCGAAATCCGACTGTCATAGCCAGGTTTGGGCAAATTACAGTTGATCTTAGTCAACAATTATTTTATTAGATAAGTGTTAATTGGTGCAGTCTAGCGTTATGTACACCAGTTGCAAAGCAATCGATCCTTTTGAGATGGACGTAGTTAAACTTTTGCATATGCCATGCTAATTCACCCTGCGAAGTTTGCTGTTCATTCGAATAGCGTAGTAATTTATTTCCCTGTAGAATTTAGGGGCATGAAGGTCGTCGAACCTGCCTGAACGGTTGTATCCCACAAAAACCAAACGAGAACAGATAAAAAATGTAAACGTTCGTAACGCTAACAGCAACATAACTTATTTCTTCCCGGAATCAGTTTTTTTATTTAGGCCGCCTCTGTATTCCATTTTATTATTTTTCCTACTCTGGAGGCGCTAGCAAAACTGATTTCAAACCAAATGAGTTACCTCATTTTACAACATGTAAAATGTACAAATGACCTTGCCCTCATGGGTACCCATTCTTTATTACAGTCCTCTAGGCTATAATGGCTTTAACTTAGTTTTTTCCTGATCGTCAGTGGCTTTTACCCGTTAGATGACCCTGACGCTACCGCCTTTCTTTAAAATGAACCACAGAACTTTCTTCCTTGTTTACTTTTTCTCTGTGTTTGCGCATAGAAATTTTCAAGTAGAAAAAGCAATACTACCGTTTGTCGTTGTCCAGAGAATTCAGAAATCTGACTGTACACACAAAATATACTGAGTAAATGTTATCTGAGTTTGAGGAGTTCATTTTGAACCTTCGTTCTGTCCGTCAGAATTTTGGTGAGGTGACACAACAGTGAACTTGTACTTGCGGATCTGTGACAACAGTGAATGAAGGAGTGGAATTCATAGGCATTCAAGTCGGCGGGCAAAGAATGAGCGTTGTGGCGTAGACTTTTAATTGTAAAGTTCAACTGTTACTATTCGATTGCATTATAATTATCCAGTAGAAGGCACCTTCTAATGCATGAATGTGTCTAATATATACATGTATATCTTGGTATTGTTTTAAATTTCCCCTCCGTACATCTTCCGAAAAGGAATGTCGAATATTTGTAGACGACCATTTCTCTTCGGCTGGAATATCGTTGCACTAATTCTGATCTTGCCTTGGATGATCACACTTTACGAATAACAGCATAAACTTTGGTATTTCCGGATCTCCTGTTTTGGACCCATGAACTGACAACTATCTAGAACTAGAGATGCTGAAGTTCAAAATTAAAGGCAGTTGCACGAATAGTGTATTGTTTATTCATACAACCTGGAATATCATCCAAGCGAATATCTGACGAACGTCGCCAAAAGTTTGTTTCTTCAGTCACAGTCATATCCACGTCAAACGATAATCAACGGCCCCTCTATTGCTAATAGGTCAAGAGAGAGAACTCGAATCAAGCTGGTATGCATTGCATCATGTTACTGAAAATCCATTGTACTTGTTGATCAAATCATCGACAGAATTTCCCGCCTCGTTTGCCAGCTTCCAGCTTGCTGGTTTGTTACGAAACTGAGACTTTTCAGGCTAAAATGCTATGTTTTCCTTTGTAGTTCACTCGCGTTGATACTCTACAGTTTTCCCGTCACGTAAGGAGTCGCTTTTACATAGCTTCTGGTATTCAAGGCGATAGTTTGGCCCCGTTTCACCAGCATTGTGTGATCAAACTTTTACGATTTGGAACGGACAGATTATTTTTAACATGTCATACCGTCAGTGGATCACTGCTAATTGATGATCCGAAAAGGTGAAGTCCAGAGCGAATCACAACAAGGATGACAGTCTTCACAAATAGTGATTAAGCTTTACAGTAGTCGATCAGTCAATGTCTTTTAATTTGGAATTAGTTGTTCTGGTCTACGAGTCCGGCCATCATCTGTTGTTTCGTGACTAGGTACCTGTTTATTGCCTAAAAAACGTCAACGAAAATGTAAAGCGTTTGATTTTTAATAAACAAAAGATGCACATATTGCAAGGTGGAGTCAATGGAGAAGTAAATTAACTTCCTCGCCGCAGACTTTAGTGAAATTGAAAGTTAACGAAAATAAACAATAAAATTTCTGGCTTCCTTTTGGTCTAGAAATGATTCCCAGCTCGCCGACTCAAGTGATTGTAATTCAACAACTTGGTGACTCTCCTGTCTACATGAATTGTCCGGCTTGTCACAGACCGGTCATCACGCGAGTGCGGCATCTAAGCGGTCTATTGACTCACTTGATGTGTGGATTATTCTGTATTTTTGGGTGAGCTGCGCAGTTTGTTTCACGTTTTTCTGTCGTGGATTAACTTTTTTGTTTTTCTTCACTCAGATGATTAGTCCGATTTTTCTCCGATAGTAACAACTCGATGTGAATAGCCTTTCGGAGTCGCAGATGCGCATAGACGTTCGGTGTTTGAACACTACTGTCTTCGTAGTATTCGCAGAATATGGTGAGAGAATTTTGTGAGTAACTCAGAGGTTAGGGCTAAGTTACTAAATCTTAAAGTCCAATCTCTGAAGCAGACATTGAATTAGAGTAGGTTTAAGTAGTTGGGACATGTTTACCGCAGGTCCACAGAATATCTACCTCGTCATATACATCATCATCATCATCATCGTTCAGCGTTAAACAGCAAGGCAAGCCTCACTGACCGCTGCCTTTCCCCAGAGTTATACGTTTAAATAAAAAGAGTGAATATTCAATGGGAACAGGGAGTGCCTCTACACAGGCGGTAAAAGATAAGATGCTGCTGCAGCCAACACACGAAATACAGTCTAACTGTACAAACGCACGTGTTTTCAATCATTCTGACTTGATAGAAAATGACAACGCGATCGCCACTGTTCACGGTTCACCGCCATATTCTTCAGTGTCTCCAGCCAGCAAGTCGACAAGTCTTTCGGACCCCAACCACGAAGGCGTGAAACACCTACTCTACCTAAGTTCACTGTACATTTTCTCATCCCACGTTGCCGCGTCATCTGTCGGCCTTCACATGGCATCTTCCAAACCTTAGTGGAACCCGAAATAGGGCACGATATGGTAGAAGAGTGTTCGACATACTCAACACATGACCCAACCAAGAATATCGGGTACGCATACCTGACGAGCGACAATAACCGCCGAAACCGGTCGTGTGCTCCCGGGCAAAATTTGTTTACGCATGCCAGATACTACCTCCTGCTCTTATATATATATATATATTAAATATATATATATATATATATATATATATATATATATATATATATATATACTATAGGTGCTCAAACGAACATGGAGCCCGAATACTACCGCCGAGGTGCTGTAAAAATGCACGCAAACAGTTTTTGAGATGAAGAAATGTCTTTTTCGACTTGTCACCCCAGGCAGCGAAGCATATAATTTTTGGTGGAAGTAAATGAGTATACAACGTTTGCACTCAATGAATGGATGAATGGGCAGCAAGGTTCGCTAACTCGCCAACATGCGGATAGATGATGAGCATGGCAAATTTCATGTGAATTGTCAAATCAGAGGATTATAAAATGCATTTGTGAAAATTTAAAGGCATGAATAGACAAGAGAACGGAAATCGCTTAAGAAAAGACGGAAGCGTATTATTTTATGGATGACCATTGGGGGAATCTTCGAGTGGCACTTGCCACGAGGGGTGGATGTGAGGTTGCACAACTCGATTTCAGTCCGCCAATCGTTTCTAGTCTCGACATGTTATAGTTCACAGTTGGTGTGGAGAATCTGTGAGAGTGGGTTCCAGACTGGCCGGTTTGACGGGTTGTTAAGTTGGTTGTGTTGGTCGAATCAATATCTTAGCAAATTCCTATGAAATTTATAAGCTATCACAAGGGAGACGTACACGTTGACTTTGCTGTGACGGCTTGCGTTGCCCCCATGCATTTCAACGCGCTATACAGGGATGGCTTAGATCTCAAGCGCAAATATCCATCCTGCCTGGAAGGTCAAATGCGGTAAGAGTGACGAAGTAGTCTTCCTGGTCCTCACGTTGTGGGGTTGATCTGGAGTTAGCAGGCTCAGTGCGGAAAAACGAGTGGGAAGATCTAATTGGATCCCGAAGTTAGATCGGGCGCCATCTCAGCTGTACCGCGCCTGACTTGCGATTGAGGGTTCTTGTCCAGAAAACCAAAGGCTTTGGTTGGAGAACCCTAATCGTTCTTTGCTTAGCCGGTTGGACTCCCTAGACAGCCACTCGATCCACCAATTCCCATGAATTTCACGCTACAAAGTAATTGCCATACTGCTTCAGTCGTCGCGTATGGAATACATAAGGACGGCGCTTGCCCATTGCCAGTCGAGCCGCAGTATGTTACTGCTCAGAATTACCCTCTGCTTTTATTCAGCCTGGTCTTCTGTTCAAGCCAATCTGGTTTGTCCCTCTGCCTACCCATTAGGTATCATCCAATTGATAACACGCCCGATTACTCCGCAACGACGTTATTGTCAAGTAGTGCAGTAGGTGTTTTCAGTCTGTTGGCTCACATTTTCTCAAAGCTTCGTCAAGCGCTCTGAATTTCGGGATCCTTCATATGTGCGCACTTTAATTCAGGCTGGCAAACGGAAGGCCTGTTTGAGCGGGATGCCCCGAACAGAAACAAGCACACCATCGACACACAAAACAAGCCCCCACATCAACCCCACCCACCGCAACAAACAACCAGAACAGCCAGAAACGCCTCATGCAACGAAAAACAACCGACAAGAGAACACCCCGCACGCCAGCACCACCACCCACACAACAGAGGACAACACCGCCCAACGGCCCAAACCCCCCACAACGGCGCAACCCGCGCTCCATCTAGCAGACAAGAGACCGACAACCACCGCCAGGCAAAAACAAAAACGACAACCAACAAACACCAACGAACGCCTTCCATAACAATGATACACCCGGACTAAAAAGAAGCGCAGATGTCAACCCCACACGCAAACCAGATCACCCGCAGAAACCCCAGGAGAACACAAACAACCCAAGGCGACGCCGTGCACCAAGCCAACTCCAGACGATCGGCAGAGCCCACGAACACCCAAAAACAGAGCACCGAAAACACGACAGCACCACGCACAACTACTGCACACGCTCGGACTCAACTTTTGCATTGATCTGCTGGCGTGAGCATGCAACAACCACGACAGTACGGGTGTCACAGCTACCAGGTAATTTACGTGGACCTGAACTGCGACTAAGAGTACCTCACATCACCACCAACAAAAAACTATATATCTTAGCACATTACAGGAAGAACGAAGCGCTCCAAGCTTGTTCAGGGGTCAACGCGGGTGTAGGAATAATCTTAAGCTGGAAGGCCGGGAACAGCCCCTCTTAGACTGGATCTCCAGTCAACAGTCGCTTGTTGCGCCATGCAGACTGCCAGGTGAGTCCAGCGCGTATCCGAAAGGATAGGTAAGTGTTTAAGCGCAGTTCTATTTGTTTATTTGGGCATACGCTTCCAAACAGGACTGCAGGCATTTGATATGGAGGAAGACGGAAAGGTTTTCGAATAACCATCATCACTCATTTGTCATCGGTAAGAGCACAGCACTCTGACATTGCTGGTGGTAGCAGGTGACTTAATGCACAGTTGGATAACTTATGAGTGGCACCTGCGATGGTCACTGTTTATGTGGGCGATATTGGATCTACGTCTTGCCTGGCTCAGTGATAATGCGAACAGATAACGGAAATAAGAATTTCTCCAATTCTCCTGTGCAGATAATATTTTATTTCCTTTTTACTTCTAGTACGAATTTCCGACACTGAGTTTTGCGTCGCACACGCGGACTGGCGCGTCATAGCTCGACAAAGGTACTTTGTGAGTTCAGATTGGACCATATTGCGAGTTACGCTACAGACTGTTTCTCGAGTTCTGTCCAGAAAATTCTGTGTAGACCTCGTTACTGGGACCACGTACGTCCACCTACAGAGCACCATTGCGTTAGTTCCCTATTCATGACCTAGGATTTACATAGCCACGCCCCAACGCCGACACACCAGCACATCGCAGACAATATGAGACCATAACACACACATGA
>LUCM01011771.1:5811-32677 GCA_008360955.1 Fasciolopsis buskii | reverse complement strand
ATATATATATATGCATATAACTATGTAGACATTTATTGAAAGCGTCCCTATCCATAAATATATTTACGTAGGCATAACTTTATCTCTACTGCAACAAACATATTGGCAGTCCATACTGGATTCATGGCCGTAACCCGCTGAGCTATCATTAATTTCTCGATGCATTTATGGGATGTTCAACACATCTTCAATGTAGGCTGAGCAGACAATTTTAAAATCGAAAAGATACTCCTACGGTTCGAATTTTTCGAACGGGTAAAAAGAATAAAATTTGTATAAATTACCGGAAATTGGCGCGCAAAAATCAAAAATATGCCGCACATAGGAAGGAAAACCTTCACCATCTGGACCACAGTCTGGTCACCTCCGGTCACTAAGATCAGAGATGACAACCGGGACTATTTTGACAACCACCCCGTAAGTCGTTTAACGATTTATTCGATTAGCCAAGGCACATATATCACAAACTTCAAGCCCGGTGAATTTGAGCGACCAAGAAACTAGCCAATCAGATCATTTCATGGTACTGAATACATTGTGTAATCATTAGAAACACAAGACTGTAAGTTTTTTATTTTGCTTATTTGATTTATTTCGGCATTGTTGACATCACTTTTTTCAACCACGAGTAAATCACACACATTTATAGCAGTTATTTGTTTTGCGATTCCAGCCACTTTCTAATCTATCGCAACCTTTGGAATCCGACAAACTATGAACCATATTCTAATGTTTAGTTCCAAAATTGCATACCCTTTTAATGTGCCAATTGTTTGTCTGTACTCATACTTCAGATGTTTCCCTGGTTGTTGCTTGTTGCCGTATTTTATTCCGGCACTAAAAGACGTCGAACACGTGTGCCCTGTCTGTGGGGTCGTAATTGCAAGAGTTTCAAAGCTATGAAACGTGCCTGAACCAACGCATGTGGCTGAAGCTACCTCCTCATCTACTTGCCCTTGCCCTGTCTTATCAGTGTGAACTGAAAGCCAATCTAAATCATTGTTTGCTTTCGTCTCCATTCACAAGGTCACATCTGTGCTTCCTGCGAGCAAGTGATTTTATTCTCAATGATGCAAGAAAAAATACTAACGAGTTCTTTTTGTCTTTCTCTAATTGGATCATTTGTTACTAGAAGCGAACTCGGAGTTCGTGGCGAATTCTTCCCGACGGCATTGCATGCACAGCAAAAGTTAAATAGCATTTCCGGGAGTGTTTGACCAAACATTATTAACTGGAAGACCTGTGGTTACATTGCTTGACGGTTCGATTTTTCCGTCAAGATGTTGCATACAGCAGCTTCGATGCAGTAGCGTAAAAACCAATTAAGAACCATAAAATTTGACTGAAAAGTTTCACAATCGGTTACAGGGTGACCAGATCTGTTTGCTTCAATTCATGATCTAGTCAATGAGAACGGGAATTTCCAGAGTTCTACCTCGTTGGGATTTAGTAATGATAACATTGTTGACCATTGAGATCTATATGTGCTTACTGTCGGCAAGTGCAGAACACTTCCTGATTGGGACATTGGTAAGCTAAACATTACCAAATGGTGAATCGACTCACCATGTGAAGAATCGACCGCCAAGATTTTTACTATGATATCGTTCGTTTGACCATGAATATTATTTGAAAAGCAAGCTTGTGTGTCATGTCATCAGAATATTACTACCAAAAGAATAAGTAGGATAGCGAAGAGTCTTTTCAAACAGCCCAGCCGATGGAATGCCGGAGTCAACAGTAAGCTAAAATGATTCTCCGCTGTCACTGTTTGAAACATTGTTTCAAAGGTTCAGCCAATCCGTGTTGAATAAAATCAAATTAGACTGATAAAACACGGAACAATACAATAAATCACGGAATGTGCACGATGAAAACAAAGTACAATCGGTTTATCATAGTTTATTTTTATTCCACGCCCTCTCTTTTATCCACTTTCTGTAGAATTCTATTTGTATATTGTTGCATTAGCAGTATGCTTATTTTAAAGATTGTGTACCACATAAACATGTACGTATATAAATATATATAAACTTTTAAGACGGAAAAAACTATATTCATTGTCCATTCTGGTTTTCCTGAGCACCGCAACACGTATGCACCAAAAAAGCAGTGACGACAAGCGGTCAACCTCACTTTAAACTGTCTTCTTGCAGGATCCATTATCGAGGAGGCTATCCGATCTCGTGAATAAGATTATGGGCACAACTAATTGGTGAATAGCAGTACTCTGTAAGAGAAAAACCTGCTTGGATTGGTAAAATTCAAAATTTTCAATATTTAGCTTGGTAATGGGACATTTTCCGATTTGAGAGTTATTCTGATTGGCATTCGTGCATAGTTAATTCCAGAAAAACGTAATGAAGAATGATCGTCTTTTCGGGCTATTCCCTATGGATTGAAGTTTTAGGTACCTGTGGTAAGTGAACGCGCGGTTAAATGAACGGCTGCCTCGTGCACAGGTGGCAATTATCTGTTGTTTTGTTAAAAAAAGATCTGCCATCACCTCATTATTCCCCTCTGGAAAGAGCAGCAGAAGACGTGGAGAGTGCGATCCTTACGTATGTACACTGAGAATAATGAATGTTCCTAGAAGAGTGACGGTAGACATACGCCACCTCTTTTCCTAGATGTGCAATTGAGGGTGACCCAAGGCATTCGTGATTGCTTCTCAAATTTTCCAGCTATAAGAAAATGTGACTATACCTCTGTTACACAATGATTGTGCAATTCTCCTCCCGCTGGTAAGTAAACACCGCATTTCTAAACAATTTCACAATGCTAAAAGGGAATTTCCTGTTAAATGTACGAAAAAGGAAGAAACAACTTTATAAACTCTTGGGGTAATATCAACTTTATTGTTTTGAATGTGGTAGTGGTTTCTTGGAATCTAATTGCTTTTTACTGTTTTCTAGAGCGCAGTCGATAAGATGAACAAATAAACAAGGTGAAAACTTTAAACGAAACCATACGCCGTAGGTAGAAGCGTCAAGGAATTGAGTCAGAGCTCGAATACGGCGCGTCACCGAACAAAATTTCCCTATGAGTTTTATGTGCTAACTAGAAAAAGTCTTAGTAGGAATATTTTATGGTATAAGCATTTACCAAGGACGACATGTACATTAGCTGTTAAGGAGATATGATGTTCTTTATTCAAATTGGTTCCCCTGCAACGCCCATAAAATTTGCGCTGATCCGATTTGTGTTGCTACCGTTCGGTAATGTCCACTCAGTTGTGTGTGAATAACATTGGGAGAGTGCAAATAAAGGTCGTGGCGTTTGGACGTGAAAATTGCGGGTTCGAATTCTCCCACCGCCGGTCAACTTCCCCACTTGGTAGCCTTCTGCTGGCCGCGGTCCCCTCACTGAAAACTGACATATATTGGTGTTTCATTGATAAAAGAAGTAGAAGATAAAAACATAAAAAGAAAATAAAGTAAAGGAAAGGAAATCTCGAGAACGAGAACTCCTTAGAAATTAGTGTCGTCAGACACCACAGGGGAGCATTTGTTAGACCTTTCTTGCTGGACCAAATTAACTTGCACGATTCAGTCAATTGATCGCATTTCTTGTCATTTAGCAGTGACACGAACTTATCACTGCGAGTAGCCAGCTTATAACAGAACAATCCATCTGTGAACATGTGAAACGCGTAATCCAACTAAGTCAGCATACTCTGATTTAGTATGTCATGCGGTCAACACCTAGGGCTCTATAACGTTTGTCCAAGCATTTGAAATAGTGGTTTATCGCATCTCTAAAAACATAAAATAACACATGTCCTTGCCAATCTGCATGTAAGTTGTTTCTTAGTCGCCGTGCAGGAGTTTTATTTTGCAGCACCACTTGGACTGGTGAACAAAAACTGACGTGAAAGTCGACCAAACTCGCTTGGGGAGCATCACACATTTGCCGTAGGATTGACAACCCTAAATCCAAGCATGAAAAAGAGGTTAGGTCTTGTAAAATTTGTAAATTTAACACACGATATCGCAAGTGTGTTTACTAATATGGTCATCGTTTGCGCACATTCAACGACCATGTCGTGTATATACATATTTGGTCTACAGGTGACAACGCCAGACTCCCGTGACTCACCACACACACCCAACTCCTTACAGTGTTCGGTAACGTAATTTAGTTTTACAGAAACCAGATAGGGCGAATTTTTCTGGTCGGACAGTACTACCGTGAAGATGTTTGACTTTGTCGTTCAAGATGAATTGTTTTGTAGTTGAGCATGTCAGGCCAAGTACAACTGAGTTGATGTCTTTACGTCTCCACGATTCGGTGACCACGGAAACAGTTTTCATTCATTCACCTCATTCTCTAAATTCGATATTGGGTCATATTTCCAAACGATTGGCTAAACCGGCGTCATAAAGCGCAAAGTGGCCATCGCGAATATGAAACAGTGAGTTTAGAGTAGTGCATTGACGGCTGGCTGTTGTCTTCTAAGTTTTTTTGTTGTGGCAAAGATTCAATCAGATAAAGGAAACTATCCTCACTGGAATTCGTAATCGAATATTTTGCTCGGAAGCTACAAACAATGACAATCTCGTTTACAATGGATAATTCCTGTAGTTCGTGTTGGACGAAGACGATCAATGAGAATAGATGCTACCATTTCGCCCGTCATTCTGCTATCTTGTGCGGATATTCCGAATCAGGACCAAATTGCACAAATCCATGGTGTTGAATTATTCAGAACACTTATCAGAGTAAAACGCAGTTTGAAAAACATTCCGTCATGTCAGATTAAGATAATAAATCAACTCTCTTCTTCAAAGCAGCTGATTTCTGTGGTAAATCTTGAGTGAGTAATCAGCCTTCGCTGCACATATGTTCACATGCATGTGCGTTGCTTAAAAGGACGTATGCAACATTTGACTATCCAGTCATTTGTCAAATAACGAACAATTATCGATCACAACCGCCTGGCTTCTGTAAGCATGAATTCAGGTCATTAAGCAGTTCACTCAGTGATTGGATGTTCCACCACCTACCAGTGGGATCACTGCAGATTCGATGGCACGCATTATAGTGAAGAGTAGCACGAGTAACAGTGTATTGTAAGCAAATCGGTGCTTAATGTGTCCATATCTTAGATTTCGCCGCCAGATTCCGTAGCAGCCCCACGTCGTTTAAACATGTCCCTTAAGGACAACAGACTAGATTGGGACATATATTCCATTTCCGTCCAGCAGCTGAGTACCCAAGAAGGATAATCTGTAGTTTCAAGTGTCCCTAAGTGTTTCACTTAGACAAGAATCACGTACTGGGGCAACCAGGAGTAAGTTCGCTAGCTCTATTACTGTCTGCAGTAATCCTGGTGACGTGGGGAAGTCGGTCATAATTATGTCATATTTCGGTTCACTGTTTTCCCAGTATTCCTCAGTGCTGCTCACTGTGAACCGTTTGGTCGAAAACTATAAATGGATTAAAATGCTCGCCTAAAGTTTCCCATGGATGCCCATCCTTCCGTGCTTATCTGGTCCAATTCACCCCACAAATTTCATCCCTGAATATTGTTCACTGATCATTCATACATCCGTTCCTGGATTCAATGCTTGAAAACAAACCACCACTCGACTATCCGCATCAATGAATTCCATTTCGCTGACCGACACAGGCCACGCATGATTTGTTGATTCTCCCTGGTATTTTGTATTCATTTTCCAATCAGATAATGTGCTCCCATAAGTGGTTTTGTCTTTTACATTTCGTGTTTTTATTCTTGAATATTAACATCAAGAAAAGCAATGATTGTTAAAATGGAAATGAGACTAATTGAAGGTTTCCAAACGAGGAAGTACGTCAATGATGAAAGTATCGTAGTTCTCAACCTTGACAGTGAAACGCCACCTTGTCGAGCCTTTGAAAACTGCTAGTGAAATAAACCACATAGCTAACTGGTTATGGTAGACTCTGTAGGTTTCTGCATTTTCCATATCTTTATCATGAGAAAAATTTCTCGAAGTTTACATAAAAGCGATGCAGGAAGAAACAAGTACAAGGACAATATGACAACCAGCAATCTGAGCTGCAACCAACGCGAGTTGTCAAATGGATTCACTTTAAGGTTAGGTCCGAAATTATGCAAATACATTATCCTTTGTGTTTCATTCTTGCTGTTAGTCCATTTCAGCACCACTTACCGGTTAGGGAGGTTTTCTCAAACCCTAGGGTGCAAAAACCACTACTGTGTCAGACCACATGTGACAAGATATGTAGGAATGAAGTGTCTTAACAAAACGAGCATTTGTGGCACATCAGATTTTTTTGAAGTACCAATTTGAAAAGTGCACAATGACATGCCAACCTCTTCGCAATTTTGAAGTGCTCTTAGTTCGGAGACGATTAGCAGTTTTAACAAGAATCACATTACTCCTCAACAGTATATTTCGAATGCAGATGGATGAACAAAATCTGACCAGAAGCACACGGCGGGTTTCGCGGTTATTGCCGCTCTTCAGGTATGCGTACCCGATACTATTCTGTCCAACCATCCTTATACTAGCACTGTCCTTTCTTAGTTTCTCACTAGAATTTCATTTGAATCATATATGAGTCGTAAATGGACTTACCAACCTCCCACGCTCTTAATGATTCAAATGAGATTCTAGTGAGAAATTAAGAAAGGACAGCGCTAATAAGGGGATGGTTGAGCAGAATAGTATCAGGTATGCATACCTGAAGAGCGGCAATAACCGCGAAACTGGTCGTGTGTTTCCGGGCAAACTTTATTCATTCAACCTCATGCAAAGTATACTACCGAGAAGAAAAACCAATACTTTTGGGCCCTGTGTCCCCTTTTCGGACGGTTAGCCTCGCCTGACCGACGAAAATCGTCCCATGAAACACCATGGACTTACCATCCATTCACGCTCCTCGCGACTCAGATGAGATTCCAGAGTGAATCGCATTACGTTTATTTACATTGCAGCTCTGTTTACTCACTATTATCGGTTGTTTAAACGGTCAACAAGGTTACATTTGTTTGTGCTCTTATTATCAAGTGGTCTTTCCAAAACTGAATGTTCACCAGGAGAGCAAGCAAGTTTTGAATGTGAACTAAATGGGGAATCGAAAAAAAATGTCCTCTTTCAAAGTCATGCTTGAATACACATTTGTTTACTGAGACGTTTCAAGCATGATCACGTGCAGTTATGCCCAAATGCATACATACATACGGGAGTACACACTCACGTACACGGAAACAAGCATGCATGCATACGTGATTGCATTCATACCTATATACATACGCACGCAAAATCATGCATGTGTGCATGTATACAAACACACGGATATATACATCAGCTCAGTAGAGTTCGAACTTTCAGTCGCCGCGCACTGACCCTCCCTGGTTTTATTTGTGTTTCCTCACAATGTTGTCCACGCAAGAAAGGCGTCGACGCACAAGAGTCGACTGATAGTTTAGTATTATACAAATGACTCATGTCATATTTACTTATATATATATATATATGTATATATATATGTATATATATATATATATTACTTTTGCATATCACATCATCACTTTGGTGTATATACTGAATTCGGATTCTCAAATCATCTCAAAAGCAAACGGCTCTGGTGTTAGGTGCCCGTTTTATTAATTTTGAATGGTTGTTTTTTTAAGTGACATTCTCCTAATATTCCCAGTCGACCACGGGGGTGCGTACAGTAACAAGCATTTATAAGTCAAGATCCATTTTTCCCAAACGGTAATTTGTGACTGGCATTTTCATAGTTTACGCAGACTCGTTAGCCTTGTTGTGACCACCAGCTTTGCTTCGTCTTTCTTCCCGGTTCCGTTTCTTTTCAGGTAATCATCTGGTCATATGTTATGATGTATTCAAGTAATGTGTAAACCTTAGACCTCCTAATGCCGTTGTTCATTGGCGTCAATAATTGAATCCGTAGGGCCACTGAAAGCGAAGGACAAAATCGCTTTTGTTCTTCACAAATGAAATGATCAAAATGTGCGAAATATTTGCAAATTCGAACAAGCAGTTTCCGCTTAATTTTGCATTTTGTGTTATTATTAGGTCATCGATTTCAAATGGAGTCAAATTGGCATTTTGTAGTTACAATTTCCCGCTGCAAACAGGAAAAAACATCATCACTCGTCAAAGTAGATCGAGCTGTTTTGTGTTGTCCCACGTATTTAGAAACATTTTCATCACACTTTCAAAGTGTTCTGATGGTCGAGCATGGAGTTCGAATAATAAACGTTCCCTCGAAGTTCAAGGTGACTTAGTCTATGTCTCGGCCAAGCTCCCTGACCAAAGAACAAACAAACAGAGCCAAAACTGGCATCGAATTTGGTAGCGCTCATGCAAAACAACGTCTTTTAAGACTCAATGAATTTGATTTGTTCTCATAAACCTAAGTAGCAGCTTAAGCTCATGATGACATGGTCTTGCTTTCCTTGGGATTTATTAGTTACCTTTAGGACCACGTGTTAGATGGCGCTAAGCCTGCTGTCAACCAGATTAAGCAACGAGTTTATACTTGATAAAAAGCAAAATAACCTTATTGGTCCATTATTCCTGGTTACTTAGCTTGTACTTTCAACAACTGCCCGCTGTATTTCTTTCCGCTGGATTAGTAGCGCCATATTATGGTTTGTATTTTCTGATGGAGTGAAGAGGTAGTCTTTTGCTTGCTACGTTAAAACTCTCGTCTCGGTTCAATAGACTTAGCCCCTACGCCACAGACAGCAATTCGGTAAACACACCTTGTATCGGTTTGAAGTTCACGCCGCTTAAGGGTCCCCACTGGATGCCTGCGATCTACGAGGTGCACGTGATTTTCGTCAAAATCGGATGCAAGATTTTGTGGGATAACCATATTATGTTCATTCTTTTCAAGAACGTGATGAACAATTTACTCTTAAGGATCATTTGGAAACCAGCTTTGTAGGAAAAGCATAAATAAAGAGGAGAAGATTGCGCGTTGGTCTATCTATCAAACAGTTACTTCAGATTTTTGCATTTTCGTTGAAACAAAACGTTATTCATGGTGATCATTTCATGCATTATCATCAAAATCTTTTGTGATTATTTATAGTAGCTACTGTCAAACTGTACATGGTTACTAATTGCACAAATTGAAGTTGACAAATGACAGCCCCAAAATTACGGATAACAATGCGACCACGGATCTAAGACGGCGCTAAGCAATCGCTTGTTAATGGGTGTCAGTCATACTTAACGACTGACTCAAATTATTGGAATTCAAATGAGTTTGCCTTGCAAACCAAAAGCCAAATACTATCTGTTTTCCCGGGAATTTTGATCCGTTGAAGCAGCAAATCCTGTCTATTTCTTTCACGGTTTTATCCACCGTGACGATCTCCCACTGTGGATTCGGACAACCAGCCTGGCATTATTTCGTATGCAGAATAAGACAGCTGAATACCCATACCTGTTTTTAACGTAGTGAATGAAGTTCAAATTAGTTATCAAAACTGTCCGACAGAAACGCAGTATTTGGTACTATTATCAGTATTCGTTTCCAATGTCAGCCTTTAGAAATTCAGACTGCTTGACTTGTCTATCACTCCTTTGATTGTGTGTTTTTCGCTCTGGCATCCATAACTAACTGGTTCGTCTCGTCTGACTGACAGTACTGACGGCCAAATTATTAACATTTACTGTAGTGTATGCCATTTACCTATGTAACTTGGATGGAAAACCAGTAGGTCTAAATTAAAATATCCAAGTGCTTCAGCTTCGTCTCGCATGTTCACCGCTTAGTCACACGTGGATTACTTCTTGACGTTGATTTGAACACTGCTGACGTTAGCTGCTTTTCACACTTTGATCGATCTAGCAGTACTACTCTTATGAAAAAGTAAAATATGGCATATCACATTACTTGCAGCAGAACAATTGAGTCACTAATAATATTTCCCCGAAGTGAAATAAGTTCTTTCAGATCCAAAGATTTGAAGGTTGAATTTGTGTAACTCACACTGGATGTTGTGAGACTATCATTTTATCGTGAAATTCCTCTGGAGTCTTGAAAAGACATGAGGAATTCCAACATAAAATTACTGTAACACAAATTTCTATTCTCTGTGTTCACTAGATATGCGATTGTCACTTATCGGCCGAACAAACTAAGACATTCTTAGTCTTTGAACAAGTACTGAAAAGATCGAAACACGAAATCGAGAGTCAAACATGACGATGACTGGCACCCAGACTTTGTTATTATTTGTTCTTAACTCTATCAGCAACACAAGGCCGAACAGTTTCGGTTTTAACATGGACAAACCACGTTGGTTAACATCCTGAACCACTTAATTGCATGTCATTCAACATAGTGAACTCATATAGCCCAGATGGTAGAATATATTGGCTGAAACGAGTGTTCTTTCGAGCCCTTCCGGAGTCAGAGACGTTCATACAGAGATAATTAAACCGTCGATATTTTTGGCGTTTCATCCTGAATATTGCAAGTTAAAATTTTCTCACCACGACATGTTTCGTCAATAAGCAACTTCCATTTGCTAGGCACCCCAAAACATCAGATGGGTAGTAACGAAAACGGGAAGATAAAAGTGATTTGATTGCCTCTAGCATGATAAATGATAAATTTACCGGAGTCCATCAGGTGTAGTGGAAGTCTTAGGTGGTTAAGGAATGCATTTTGCAGATTGCTAAAAAAATGAAATTTGTTATCAAAACGCAACCATTCCTTTTATTTGTTGAGCTGGTCGCTGGCGGGAAATTTTATCATGCCCGGTGACAAACAAAAGCAATCGAATGATTTGCTTTTCAGATAAAAGATGAGATCAGCACTCGAGAACCCTTACGATATCTTTATCATTAAGCAGCAAATTCATATTTCTGCCCATTTTCTCTTCTGCCCTGGTGTGTTTGCATGTGCAGTCACGCATCTTTGCGGCACGCTTGGTCTTTTTAATTCATTCCCGGCATAACACACAAAAGCTCACGTTAAGGTTAGTTCGTACACAAACTTTATCAGTGAATCGGAGACCTGGCCACATTTTTGTTGTGTTCGCATCATTCTTATTATTAGTAGTATTACTATTATTATTATTATCATTATTTTCGTTGTTTTTCCTGATGAAATAAGCAGTCATACTTGTTTTTAACTTCTGTCCGAATTGAAAACAAATCTGCTGTTTATTATTCTCACACCATCCGACTGTGTCCATGGACTGGTTGATTTAAGGCTGTTCACCTTTGGGTCCATAACACAAGATTTCTCAGACCAAATGGGATAGGTTAGGTGAGTATACACAATAGGCACAAACACACACACACGCATACACACGCACGCACATCCAATCCGGGCAATGTTGTTTTGCCCTTCTGACCAGCCAGGTAGTGATTTCCGCACGTAGGTCATCTTAACCGTTTGTTGTGCCCGTGTTGAGAAACAGAATCTCACATTAGCGATGAATGCTTCCGTAACGAGTGTAATTTCAATTTCTCCATTTCGAATTTCAGCTTGATTTTTTCGAATAAGGTGTTTCCTCGTCAGCGTCAATCGCCTCTGTTTTTTTTCTAGATGTCATTCGGTTCTTCTAGGCAGTTACAAGGGTAGCTAGTCGATCACTAATTGTGTATCTCCTCAAATCGCTTTTAACTTGCATTCCACATCTTTGTATAACAGATGCTATCAAATAGGTTGATTTTTCTGTGACAGTGATAGATTAGATCGTGTCACTAAGGGACTTACTACGTTATTGACAATGACTCAAATGCTTTGTGAGAAAGTGGTAATCTTAATTGTGAATGATATAATGTTAATAACACAGCGTTGTTCGTAGATATAATGTGTCAAAGTTTCGATTACCGTCTTGAGAAAAACTACCCATGGTAGTCGAAACGTTGGCACATTGCATCTACCAACAACGCTGTGTTACTAACATTAATACATCCAAAATTAAAACCAATTCACTGCGCATCGATTTTTCGATACACTCCTTACTTCATGTGTTGATCCTATCAAACATTTTGCAGTGTCCATCAATCGTACCAGACCATGGGCCTCAATCCTATTCTCATGGCTTAGATGTGCAACGCATGATATTTCATTCGGGATTGGCTTTATATTTCGGGAAGGATGAATAGACACAACTGACTTTTTTCACGGTTCACTAGTAATGAATTGGGTATTGATTATCTTGTAGGTTTTTTCTATTTTAACTCCAGCTCGGTTTCTAAAATTTCCCCAGGTAACTGATGCTGCTATTCTGTGCAAAATTTCATTGGGAAATTAATTTTTGTCTGTTTCCTTGGCTATCCCCCAGCTATCTAGAAAATGGACATATCAGACAGCGACTGAGTTATTCAATGGCTAAGTGCCAGTAATAAAATTTTTCCAGTCTCTTTCTCAGATAACTTGTGCCTATCTCCCAAATTATCAAGGAATTTTCAAGCTCGCAGATTCCGATTTTCGAAGCTGTAATCAACTAACCAATTCATACATTATACTCGTTAATATTTTATTTGTTTCACTAGCATAGTATTCGAAAATACCTTACCTTCAGCCTCGTCAATACTTGGAATCATTTTTAGATTTTGAACCATTCTGTGTTTCAGACTCTTCAGTGTCCATCATTCCACTATCGTTGTGGGTCCCAGAAGCTAAACGGCATTGTTATCCTATTACATTCATCTAAGGCAACGTCTATAATTAAGAGTGTTATTCTCATAGGCATACAAATTCTCTAGGTTTTTAATTCATTGGAAAATTATTAGTGTATTGCTTTTCTCAAAGACAAATTCATGAAGTTAAAAATGTTGGTAGATTCCCTACTCCAAAACAAAACACTGAAAGATGTCTCAACTTCCTGTTTTGTTACTGGAATCTGTTCATGACATTAACAGTTGATTTCCCCGTGTTTGATACTGCTCTCGTTTGACCTTCAAGTGACGGGACCAGATAGAAATCTATCTAAGCCAATAGATCAACACAACTGACCGGCTGCCATCCAGTGGTTAAGTTTGCACTTTTCGGATTTGAAGGTCGCCGGTTCAATGCATCTCATTCCAAATTGCTTCCACTTCCGACAGCTTTCCTTGCCGAGATCCTTATTCCGTAGATATTGTACGTTTGGTTTGTGTTGAGTCGAAATAATAAAAGAATAATATTAGCAGCCTTAAGATTAGCATTTTTAGTTATAATCCATTGTCTTCGTGGTGGAATGTACGAGTTTCGGAAACCAAATAGTTCATCTTTTTGTTTAGTACAGGCAGCATATTTCATCACCATTCAAGGTGTCCTTGTCACTGCGTCGGCAGCTGTTTCTCTGCTTTCGTGCACATTAATGGTAGTCCTACTCGGTATCTGACCATGACCTATGTAAGATCCCTCAGGAGCATTGTATAAATACAAAAGAGTAAAAAGATTACCACTGGGCCATTGACGATGTCTTCCTCACTGACGACAAAATATTTGTGGTCCAACGTCAAATTGGGCGGGTGCACAACTCTCAAAGCCACCAACCTGATCTAGGTTGCTGATCAATATGGTAGTGTTTGACATATTTCGATCAAGGGTATGATCCACTTTTATTCTCGATGAATTCATGCATTCAGTTAGTGTAAATCACATTGCCTATGAGACTTTGTTCAAAGTATTATTTGTCATTTATCACGAATGAAGGGAAGCCACTGGCAAGTTTGAAACACAGCCTAATTTGCCCGTGGTTTCCTCATTTGCGGCTGCCTTGAACACTGAACAAAGATAAGTTAATCGGAAAATCGCAGTGGGTAAGAAAACGTTTTTGACCAACCAAATGTGCATAAGCAGTGCTATCATTCGGGATGAATTGAAGTGGATTTTTGATACAATATGTCTTGATATTCACACAGGATGGGGAGAGACAAAAGATTAGGATCGTAACCAGCAATAAAACACCTAATTTTGCGAGACATTTGGTTGGCAAGCGGTCCATTTGTCTCATAGGTCTTTGCTTGCTGTGAGACTTGAGTGTGATGTTCGCTTGTCACGACTGGGGCATTATTAGAGATTACAAATACATGATAATCCTGACTGGGTAACATGAAAACATTTCCCATGATTCGCGTCATTGCAGGCTTTGTGTAACTCTGCTGTCGATAGTTTACGCCATTCTCATCTCGTGCTTTGTGTCCCGAATCTGTCGCATTTGGTGCCTAGTTCTCACATTCACTTTTATGAAACTACTCGTATGCATACTGTCGGATAGATGAGTGGAATTAAACAAAGACAAAACGGTTTCAGACGATTCTTTCTCGGCCGCGGAAATTCTTTTGTAAAGCAAACGGTCATGTGCATTTTTGGGTACTACTAGGAACTGTGGGCTCGCAAATACTCCATCGCTTTGTACGCTTGGAGACCTGCACTCGCAACTGCTACGGTCAAAGTCTAATTAATGAAGATTGATGCGTGAGCACAGGAGACGTTAGATGATCTTGGTCACGCATGGCTGCCGGTCACATTGTTAGTTTTGAAACTAATCATCTTTTTGGATGAGGTCAAATTCGGGGAAATGTTTATCAGGTCTCAGATATCCCGTTTGGTGTTGGTTGACTGAATTTCCAATTTAGCTCAGTAACGTCCAATTACAAATCTAACAGCAATTTGCTTTTGTCAGTCCAGGTTGACCATGTCGCTGGCACAGCAGTCCCTATACCCAGCATCCTGTTGTTATTCAAAAAATTGTTTTTCTGGGTGAAAGTGTCAGCTCCGTAAACGAAGTTACTCAGCCTCACAGAACAACCCTAGCAACTATCTGTACTTACACCTAGGTTTTGTACATTAAAGGCAAATCTATAGAAGCAGAATGGTATGACGAATAATAATGAATAATGGATTCGCACATATATGAATTAATACCATTTATACTCTACTCATTAATTGCTCAATATTCGAAGACTCACAATCCTTCATTTAGGGTGTGGCTTAATTTTACTGCCTCATCTTGCATGGACTAAGAACAAATATCTTAATCTTGAGAAAAATTTATTCAACTGAACCGAAAAGTCGGCTCAATACAAACATTCCGGATCAAAATTTATTTCATATTTTAAAATCTCCCAATGGGTTGGTTAGAATGTCTGGATCAGTCGCCCATTCGCACTTGGAGGTGGGTTCATTCAATGTAAGAATATTTGTTCTTCACCAAAGGAAAGAAAAGGTCTTACTGTTTTTGATCATTTGGATCAATCGAGGGTCTACTGTCTACTGGATTGGTTCAGGTCGAGCTTTTCATTAGGTCTGTCTTCTCACTTTGAGTGATATCTTTTGATGCACTGATAGAAACGAATGGCTGTACGATCTATGTACAATGCATCATATGTGCCCTTGGATGAATATATTACCACAGAGCGAATCAGCATAGGCCAGTAGTCGTTGACTCGTAAGAAAATCATCCATGAAAGGAAACAGTCACACTTACTCATTGCGGTCAGAAATGTTGGGTTCACACCTGCCGTAATCGATTTCGTTTTATTCGCATGTCTGCCAACTTTGAATAAAATTAGGAAAATTTTTTTTTTGAGAATGAATCAAACCATCCTGCGGATGCAGTTGGCCTCTTACTTTAAAGAACAAATAGTTATCGGTGCCCGTGTATGAGCAATATCCGTAGTGTCGTCTTTCAGGTCTTCTCCTTGGGTGTCATTTCAAGAAATACCACAAGTTCCGAGAATTGAACGCTGCACTTGTTTTCTCCTACTGCGCAATGGTACAAAACTGAAAATCTGCAGTTTGACAATTTCACGTCATTTTTTTAGCACGATCCCTTGAGTGATGTAATAGTTTCCTGGTCCTTAGCATGTTTAAAAGCCCAAGTTCCTTTTCTTTGGTATTGCCAAGTTGGATTTCTGTTCGGTAGAAACGCATGTGGCCGATTCTAGCACACCTCATGGGCTATTCCTCTTCCTTCATGGTAAAATTTTCATCCATATATTGGTCAATGTTGGAGACGGGCTGCTGTCTTCTTTTGCTTTCTGTTTTCTAGTGCTTTCATGTATACTTCCGCCAGTGAGGAGCCTAGGGTGAAATCCATAGCAATCCCATTTCGCTGGCAGTAAACACTCCCATAAATATATACATAAATATATATATATGTATATTCATTCGGTTAGCCTTCACTCATTTGTGGGACTTGATTGTGCTATCGATAGTTTCCCATTTTGATAACGACTGGTGAGTCCAGCACAGTTATTCAAGTCTCACTGCTTACACTCCAGTTTCTCAATTATTTCATCTTTGGATTGCATCTTTCTCAAATGTTATGGTTTCCCACTTTCCCTTGGCGCATTTCTAACAACTAAATGCTGTTTGCATCCGGTTGTCCCAATTCAGCCAGTCGCAAAAGACATGGGGAGCGCCAAATCTTTACCATGCAATCTACCGTTGTTCCACCCAAAAATACGACGGGTTTAGATACCGGAATTCAGTCACAACCAAATAAGGTCTCTGAAGAACCTGGTGTACCATGGTTCAAGCAGTGGAATTATTACATGTTATACACGGAAAGACCTGAAGACACTGAGAACACCGTTCAATCGGGGGCAACACAATGGAATGTCACTACAACCCAGCATTTTTAGTGTGTTGGCATTATACACTTTTGGTGCACGACGCGCTTGTAGAATCCGAAAATGAGCAGAAGCAGCCTTCGATCGGGAAAGCTTAGATAGGTAAGATTATCAACTGACTAGCAAATTGCACGGTGGCTGTTAAAAAGAAATAAGGTAGGTGTATTACTTACTTGTAGCGCAACAGTCTGGTTATCTTTCGTGAACAGCAAACATGGAAATAAACAACGTCGTGTATTATTAGGACACATCTGAATGAGGGAAGCGCTACCAAATCCCTACGCATTTGGAGACTGAAGTACCGCCTGGGTAGCTTCCCATACTAGGGTGTAGATGTGAAACTTCTATTTTAAACCGGTGGTTATCTAAAACTACACATTGGCACAACCTGCCGGGATGCCTCCATTCAGATTATAGGTATTGCGGCGATTCTTTAAAACGTTTGCACAGACATCTGGATGTGGATGTGCAAATGCTGTGAAGCAGATGGGAATTCGAAAAAATGGAAAGTAGCGTGATCAGAAAATGAACGGCTTTTGGCACGCTGGGTGTGGAAACCGAAGCTTCGCCTATGGTGTAAAGTTTTAGTACTGTTGATAAACCGATTATTCATTCCTTTGCTTGCAAGCTACAAGATGCACAGCGGTACATAGGTATGATCTTGAGTTGTGAAGGTGCAGGAATTCGATTTGCATTATCAATGGCAATGTTCCGATTCAGTTCTTAATGTGTAAGGCTATATCTATGCATCAGATTCTCTATTTAGGAAAACTCTGGTACAATCTAGGAATCGGCATTGAGACGTTGCTCTAAAACATGCAGCGGTGTGCCTTGGAATCACTCGAACTTAATGCATCCCTTAGCAAATTTCAGATACACTTCGCAAGGTTTTATTTGTGTTCCAACTTTTTCAGAAAAATTGAAAATAAAACAAAGAGAGCTGCTTTTCTAAGTCTCTTGAGAAACCCGACGTTTTTATTGACCACAAACATTTCCCTTCGGCAAATGCTTAGTCCTACGGAGCCGAGAGAAATTAAAACTAGCTGTCCCACCATGTAAAACCAGTCAGCATTAAAATAGAAAACTGTATAGTGCTCCATGCGATTCTGTAGAAGCATTAAAAGAATATTCATGAGTCCACTCTGAAATTCCAACCAAGGGAGGCAAGCTGCGCTTTGGTGGTTAACTGGTAGCTCAAATTTAGAATAGTCACATAGCAAAGGCTAATTATTAACAACGTCAGCAGTAACTACTTTCACTCCCTGACCATTCTCTTCAGAGAGTACGTAAGGTTTTCAAACAATGGATTTGATTCCATTTAGCCATCCACTGCAGCTATGTTGAGAACGTTTCCTAGTTGCAATCTACTGCTAGTTTTATAATCATCCCAAACTGATGTTAGCCACCGATTCCGAAGAATTTCCGACTAAGGCTAACTTTTCTGTATCCAGGCTCAACGCTTCTCCTCAAACTCCAAATATGCATCAGTTCAGGTGGATAAGAACATAAATTAATGGCCAATCTTAAAGTTAGGCCAAAATCAATGTGTCCAGCACAGGATTAGAGTCATACACATCAACTGAAGTGTCACAATTTTTTCTTGCTCTTCAGCCCAATTTCTTTGTTTCTGTCTCTGTTTAGTTCTAATCCATCTTAGAGCTGATTCGGTCGTCTGATCTCCTAGGATGTGGCGGTTGTTCACATTATGAAATCAAATTAGGAGGGCAACGTGCTAAGCTAAGTATTTGTGCACAAATGTGTCCTTTATTTTGGAGAACAAATTGAGATGTGCGAAATGGTGATATTAATGCATATTTGTGCGGGCCTGACCAAACAAAACGATCATGGGCCAGTTTGTCAAGCCGTCGAATGCCCTGGTGGGAATAGAGTTGAAGATGATCAAAACCTATCAGAAAAAACATCATGGGCATAAAAGTAGCCGACTTGTATGGAAAAATGCCGCAAGAAACCCTAAAGCTTATGTGAAAAAGAGGTTAAGCAGCAAACCTCCAACGTGAATCACATCACCGCTGCTAGACCTCGGATTTGGGAGACACATTGGTCGTTGTTGTCTTTACCTCATCCAGTCCACACATGGAAAATTTGTCTTCTCCCGCCCAAACCCAAGAGGCATTGACGCTACCCGGCTGTAAAGAATAATCGGTGCTGTGGTGGATCCACGCTCCGCCTTTGCGTTAGCCCTGTCAAGACTTTCAAACCTTTGAATTCACATAGTCGCAATCTATGATTCTTGCCGCAAAAACGCCGCGAAGGCTAAGGTAGCAAAATGCTTCTTTCCATCCCTGGTCTACCCGTTATTTCGCCTCGTCCAATAGGCCAAAGAAATTACTGAGGCAAAACCTCCTGAAGCCGTGCCATTCAGCTGTGATTAGTCCAATTTCATCTGTCGTTCTATCACAGAAGTACTTGCTATTTTCTTTGCAACCCATATTATCACCAGTGGGCAGCTGGGGATTTAAACTTTCGTCCTATGCCTGAAAATTTGCACAACTCACATTATTTAACATTATTGTTTTCGTATTGCCCCCTTAAGAATTTGGTTGAATGGTTCTACCAATGACCCTGTTCTCAGCATAGTCAAACAGCCCGCAGCGCCGGAATATACTTCGGCAGCTTTGACGGTTCCCATTAGTAGACAGTTCTCTGTTTTCTAATCACTGCAACAAGATACAAGAACAGGTCTTCGCCCTCACCACATTATAAGGGGAATAGCTATAATTGCATATTGGTGCCTCCCACCTAGATCTAATTTCACTGGATGTTGCGCGGTGTGCCCTTCCTTCCAAGGCATGCCATCTGCAACCAATACCATCAGTTCCCCTACTATTATACCATCCCTGTGATCAGTTGTTGCAATAAATATCCTTCTGGACATTCCGGATGAAACCTAAACCTATCTCTTATCCACGAGCTCCGTGACGAGATTGTAGTCAGCGTCTTCCAATTGCGTCATCAAGCCCCCTGCACTCATTCTCTTGGCCACACACATTGTATGGCATCACCAACGAGAACCCGCTTTGGTGGACCTTTCTGGTGGCTCTGTCATCTTTGGGCGCTGACAGCCCATAGTCCGAGTGCATCTTTGGTTTTTTTGATTTCTTTGTTATCCCATATGTTTTCCAGCTACGGTCATGCCGGCTATAACGTTCCTAGGTACGCCATCCTACATCTAACTTCTGCGTTCGTTTTGCTCCCTGGTTTACCCTTCGGTGATTGTCACTCTTTTGGAAGTTGAAGTCCTGACAACGACCGATCGTTTGAAATGGATGTCCACCGGGAGTCCTTGAGAGTGAATTCGAGAATATTATCTTCACTGAAATGCGACATTATTTAGTGTACGCAAAAGCCTATACAATGCAATACAATCTGGCGTGGCTTTTACTTCATATCGCTCGGTGAAGTTGATCCACACACCCCCTGAATTGTGTATTTCAGCCGTTATCTTCCCGTTTCAGTCTCAACTTATGCTGTCTGCTGCTGCTGCAAGGAACGCATCTTTGTACTTCGGATTCCAGAACTGTGTTAGTGCCCATCGTGTAGCTATTAGCTCACATGTACCTGGACTAAACTTCTCTGGGCGTATGGGCCGGAACTCCGGTTTCACTAATTATATCCCTGGGTCATTATCACAGACATTGGCACTGTTGAATTGTTTCCTTGCAGTACGCCTCACTGCTCCCTCAGTTATTACATTCCTGTTCCTCTAAAATGCGATCTAAGTCTGGACGTGTTCCCCTTATGCTAGTATCCGGGGCTGCAGACTTCCTTGGTAATTTCTTTATTTCGGTTTCTGGTTTTTAATAATCTCTGTTATCCTGTAATCCTTGCCCAATTCGTCCGTAAAACCCTTCAAGCCCTGATTGCTCACGTCTGCCTTCGTTCTTATTCAAGATTGTAGACGGTGTAGTAGATTTAGGCTTCACTAAACATATTCCACCGATGGTGACACTTTTCCCGCCCTGGGATTATTAGACGCTTCGATCTTTGTCTTTTATCTTTTATGGTGCTCACCTTTGTTTCTTCCCCCTCGAACTGTGCACTTTCATATTCCGCCCCAGTAGCGAAGTACCCATAGCAGGGCAAAGTCTGGGAAGTTTCAGCACTCCCGGGTCCGTACTATCTTTTCCGTGCTAATTTATCTCCAAGTATCATCCTCGCTTCTTAGACTTGCTGACACCTTTCCCATTCTCTCATTCTCACTTTTCAACACTATCCAGTTATGTGGTAGTCAACCTTCAATTGTCTTCTGCTTCAGACCAAAACATTTTGGCCGGAAGTCAGGATTCAGTCTGCTGCCTGTAAACTTACCATGACATCTCGTCAAGGTAGACGTCTTCCTTGAATACTTAGTAGAACCCTAGAAACCTACCCCAGGTTTACGAACAGGCTTCCGCCGAACGATGCGGTGCATATGGATGTCAACCCGGTCAGTGCTTGTGCTACCTGGGTCAGACTTGATGTGCTCCAGGCACCTTGAGGGTTGTTCAACGGTTTCTGTCGCGTAAAAGTTCAACGCCTGTTTGCGCTCTCCCGAGTTTGGTGGTGTTCAGCTTTAGAGGCTCGGATATCGTTTGTAGTCCCACTTCTCAGGTCCGCATGTAAGGACTTGACAAGTCACGATGCGTACATGATGCTGACATGCATCTGCCTCATTTGAAGATTGGGCAGGAGATATTTTGGAGACGGAAACGGATTTTGAGGACGGGCACCATGTAGTCCCACCTATGATTGGAGAGTAACGAAATAAATTTAAGATAAGTCGAAACCATGATTTCGCCATCAAATGTTGTAGGATGCCTTTTACTGCTCATTTATGAACTATGAAATTTGTGCGTAAACGGTGAAGAAAGTCAGCTAATTGGGGTCATGACTTTTATTTTATTTTATTTTAACCCATATCAGTCAGTAGAGTGCAGAAATAAAGAAAGATGAAAAATGTGACTCAAACATTATTCTGTTGGCTTGCGCAGGATGCAATGCTTAGTTCAATAAATTTTATCTGCCCCTAGACACGGTAGACTTCAGATAACCCAGCTTTTATGGTAGATGAAAAATTGAAAAGTAAGTCAAACTTATCTTTTTTGATTTCGGCGTTACTCACCCAAAACATTAGGTATGAATTTTGTCATTTTGATTATTTTCTTTTTTTTCATTCTGTTTTCTGTGGCACAGAAAGTTTGCTTGACAGTCCTAGAAACCGGCCTACTGTGATGTAACATAAGGAAACGCTAGATCTGTGAATCGTGTCAGTCGTCACAAAGCACCACAAATACAAGGATTTATGGGTCTCAAGTGAAGTTAGAATTGGCCTTGGAGACAAAAACCACGTGATCGTCATTTATGGGAATAGGGCAATATACCGAAGCAGAATAAAGTATTAATGCCCAAAAAAATTAGCATCGACTGTGTACTTTTCCACTTGAAAGCACACAAGTGTGGCTCAAATGTGTTGTGAGTCTGGAGCTGTAATTAGGGAATTATCATTGCATTAAAACCAGCGAAAATTCGTGAAATCGTTTCCTGTACTTCAGGGTTTTCGTCTTCGTTTTATTTGGTCGGAAAATGCTTGTTAAAACACTATTAACAAGGTTTCATCAAATAGCAAAATTAGTTCATTTTAGCTCTCAGAACATAGGGCGTACCATGATTGCAACATCAATAGCTCCCAGAAAGAAATACCCGCCATTACCATTGATTTGGAGATCCACAAATGATAAATTTCCCATTATTGATTTTTTCCCAGTCTGAAACCAGGTGGGCCTGAGAGTATAGTTGGGGCAGATTAGATGGGATGAACAAAGGTAAGGTTTTAATAATAGCGGTTTATTTTCCAGACACTGATAAGCATGCTCATTTGGATGATTAGTTGTTGCAACTTTATTACAAGTTGCATAGATGAAAACAAGATGAGAGGTTTTTCTGGGGTATACATATTTTCATTCTGGGAACGTAGGCCAGTGAAATTATGTGCAGAACACCCACGTGTATACGCTCTTATAAGACGTTTTGCTAGTGCAAACATCGGTTAACGGGCAGTCGCGAATGTCAATAGATGGCAGAATTTTAACATTTTTAGGGGAAATAAACAGAAAGTGCGGAGAAGAAAGCTTGCAGGAATGATGAGTACGTGGTGATAAATTGTCCGAACTGATCAAAACGGCTAGATAAAGGTGATAAGGAAGTATACTAGCTATCCGATATAAGCAAAATTATTTGGAAATAAAGAAAGGAATAAAATTAGAAAGCGATTCATGCAAAACCATTTTTTAAAGGAGCAGAGACACAGAATGCTATCAGCAGTGAAGAAAATAATAGATGGGAGTATGGTAAGCGTTAAATAAAATATCCAATGCTTGTAAGCCGTATGAAATTAGGGTGGGCTTTTCGTTTGTTTCTGTGACTTTCGGTGCCCAAATTGTTGATATTTACTGGTAGATGGCTTCGAGGATAATATTGGTCAGGATTTCTCGAGTTAGTGTGTGACGACCATACTTTGACAAGAGGTCGTCACATTTCAGTGTCTTTATACCAAGTGGTTATTATTGTAGTGGAACAGTTAGCTATAGTCGGGCAGTTCCGACGGTAAAGCTGTAGATTTTCTAGACCTTCTGAACGTGTTAGGGCAATGCAACCCCAGTCCACTGATTGCTTGGGGAAAGGAACGGTTTCTTGGTTAATTTTCAAATTGCGCAGGTCCGCTGCTTTCCTGGACAGTGAACCGTATCGATCAAACTGTGTGCCAATAGTCAAGGCACAGTAAACCATCTTGCATGTTTTTTGATCGTACTGAGATCAGAAGATAAAACATGCATTCAAATTTTACTTCATCTGGGAACAGACAGGGAATGCTACACTGACGATGTTGTTGGCGTGAAGCGGAAAACGTAAGGGGGCCCAATGAGTTCCCCTGAATAAAATCATTAGTAATCCCACGGGGCTTAAAAAGAGTTTTATTTAAATTCACACTCCATATTCTGCAGGTCAAATGGAAAAAAACCAAGCCAACCGGTGGTTTGGAATTCTTTAGAGTTCAGACTTCGCAAGAGGCTTGCAATCAAACACTCGATCAGGTCTCGGCAGGAAAGTCAAAATCACTGAATTTCCGTCACGGAGTCTAAGAAATCAATCAAACAAACGTAACATGATTTAAAAACATCAGGGCCGAATGACGTAAGGAGTGTATCAAAAAATTGATGCGCTATGTATTGTTGTTTTTCACTGTGAATGATATGATGTTGATAACGCGGAGTTGTTGGTAGTTGTAATGTGCCAACTTTTCGACTACCGTGGGTAGTCTTTCTCAAGGCAAGTTTTACAGTCAGATGACTGAGGAAGTGTTCACATACCAATGGATGTTTAGTTGTCCGTATGTGTTTGTGAATGCATGTACTTTGAACACTATATCATTCACAATAACAAGAATCATTTTGAAGGAAACCATGTTGGTCGGCTACAGTGGGAGCTTGGTTTAAAATGGACGGCCAGCATTTTCTAATTCTTTCCATAATGATTGAAAAAAATGATCGGTGAGTCATCAGTTAAATTACTTCTTATTTGAGCCGTTTTCTTGAATTGGGACAAATGTTTTCCACTGAGGATGGAAAGTGGGACTATTCAATGAGATTAAATGAATTGTATGGCATTATTTCAATGTCTGCATCCTCTGATTTGAAGAGAGTGTGAGTAAGGTCGTCCGATTCAGTGTGGAACGACGATCGTATTTTCATCGCGTTCTGGTCACTGAGCCTGGCGTTTGGATTGCAAACGTTTCATCACTAGTCTAGATGACATTACTTGCTTGCATGTGCATTCCTTGTGGTCCTTCTGCTTCTGTAGGGCCGTCACTGACTGAACTTGGACGTGTTTGACAAAATTCACCTGAAAACTTTGTTTTTGCTTTCCACTTGATCTCTATTGGTCTGGCCTTTAGACCTGATAGATTAACATTCGGCCTAAGGAGTTCGATCCACTTATTTTTTGTCCAATCAATGTTATTTCGGGTATGTTGATTAGTGTTATTCAGTTCCGTAGACGAATCAGTATAACTGGCTCAGATTTGTAAATATGGTTCTTTATGACTTGAATACCGGTTCTCTCCGTTAGCTGAGTTGTCTTCGTCCCATCTGAATTTACAGGTGATGCAATTCGACCTCTCTATTGATCAAATTATTTGAAGAATACCGTGCTTCTAAAAAATCCCTGGAGCGCCCCGTGGATATCTGATCCAGAATCTCAACGTTATCTGGATTGAAACTGTGTCCTTATTGGTTTGCGTGGAAGAATGTGTGGGCGAGAGAGCGAGTCGTGTCTTCTTGTGGCTAGTTAGTGTTCGTACATTCTAATGGTTACTTTTTTCTCCGCTGTCTGTCGCAGTCAAACCTTAACAAAACCTTTTGTTTTTTCTTCCTTTTTCACTCTGTCCTTTGAGTAAGATTTAATTATTCCTAAAGTTTTGGAATGATTAGGACGGTCCTTAATGTGTGCAGATTCTAGTGGTTGATTCCGGAAGAATTTGATGTACACCAGAATGCTCTTTTCTTTTGATCATTCCGTCCTGTCAGTTTCAATGTTCACTATGCTCACGACTTTTAGAAAATCTTCTGGATACGCGTTTTTTCTTGAATTTCTTGAAAAGTTGGTTACCTTTTTGACTTCTTAGTTCTTGTGCTCTCCAGTGAGTTTTGGTTCTTATAAAAAAGGCTCGGATTCCTGATCACTGATTGCCTGGGTCACAAGAATAGAGAAGGTGCTTATTTCTGGTAGACAGGTGGTTCAGATGCAATATCAGAACAAGTTCATCTGTTTGCTTGGGTGCGGTTTGCACTGTGGAATACATTTTAGGGCCTGCGCCTCACTGGTTTCAGGTAATAAACTCAAAGCAGCTGCATAAAATTGGCCGGCGACTACTTCAGGACTCAACCAGAAAAAAAACTGACAGAATTTAGATAGGGGTTATAAATGGATGAGAATGATAAAAGACTCTGTGGTATGGTTTGATGGAAGCTGGCGTGAATATGTCACACAGCAAGACCGTAAAGTGACAGCCATTCAAAAGCGGGCAGCTTTTGTCGATAAACGCGCGTCGTTGAGTAAAGGTCGGTGTCGTGATATGTTCAACAATATTGTAGGCCGTTTTTGGTAACTCAACATATTCTCACCCAAACGGTCGTTTGTAGAAGGAAACACGAAAAAGTATTTCGGAGAGAGGGGGAGAGATCAACCAATTTCCGCAGCTGTGAATTCGCCTGAAACCAGATTCAGACAAAGAAGTTCGACAGCGATGATAAGTGTACTAGTCGGGGCAAAAACAGCTCCGAATTTCTACCATGGCGGTTGGTAGATGTAGCTGATCAGTATGTCCCTTCTTCCCATTACCACGCTCAGCCAGACAGGGTCACGCAAGTCAATACAGCTAGTGTGATATTTGCAGTCGGTCTTCAGAAACTTCTACTTGGAAGTAATTACCGGACCCTTTGCACGAACCATCTCCCGATTTGTAAACTAATGTGTCCTTCCAATCCTTCGTTATTATTCTACTATTATTTTTCCAATTTTACTTAAAATAGACTTTAAAATTCTTCGCCGAGGACTATCAATTATTAGCTGTGTGTCGTTCGTACCACCAACTGAATTGTTCCCAAATCTATATGATCAACACTTATCAGCATGTGAGAAATTTGCTCACAAAATTCTTTCTGACCCCACGCATCCTCTACACAACGAAATTTCAACATGCCGCTCTCATATTTCAACGCCATCCACTTTCCGTTCCATTCCTTGTAGAATCAATATCTACGGGAACTGCGCTGTCCCATATTGGGCACGCATTTTGAAAAACCACGACCGAGTGCCAGTCGAATTCCTGAGCAACCTGTCATAATGTGCTACGATTACTACTCGATGAGTTTTATTTTCACTTTTTTACAATGTGCTGAGTTTGACTTTTTTCCTATTTTATTTTTACCCTCACATCTTTTGACCAAAACGCCACATTATTTGTTGGACGCCAAAGTCTATATGATACAATGCAATACAATACATTAGAATACAATATAACCACCACGACGTTTTACCCACAAACGATGGACTAAATTGTGCTGTGGATATCACTGGCTCCAAGGCAGTGACTGAGGATTTTACTGGCCCTGGACTTTGTCTCCCTAATATTGCCTCTCCCAACTACTTTTCACTGTAATTTTCTAGCAGAAAACTTGGAGCATACCGAGCTGCCAACTAGAAACACTTTTCTAGAGTCATACTACGCG
>LUCM01011768.1:0-21712 GCA_008360955.1 Fasciolopsis buskii | reverse complement strand
AAAGATGCAGCCGTCTAATGATTGCTTATATATAAATGGACTGTAAAATAAACCCCAACTTGCGAAAGCTGTGAGTTTCTTGCTGAGTTTTTTATGCGGTCCGGGTTTCCAGTCATCTAAACACGCACAGTAATTGAGGTCCGTGCCTCACTGTAGCTGATAAAAATGAGTGCCACTATTTTGGCATCGCCATTACTAAAGCATTAAATAACACAGTCCACCACTTCACAGTAGTAGAGTACTTGTGTTCTTCGTAACCATATTGCAGGCGGAATTCAATGACGCCGTGACACATTCCAAAAATGTCAGTTACCATACAAACGAACAGACCGTACTCAAATAGTCTAGCACGTGTCAAGAAAAACAAGACCACACTATAAAGTAAATCATGCCAATGAAATTTCCCGTGTAATTAACCGGATCCAAACATAGTGACTGAAAACACGGTGTTACGGCTGTTTATGGAATACAGGTGACGAGCAAGTAAGCAATAAACGAACTATCTAATCTATCCATTGGCCCTAGATCCTGGAGTGTTAAGCGAGCAGAAAATAAACCGTTCACAGAAGTCCGGGAGCACCAGGTAGTCTGGCTAATTTCAGAATACTTTGGAAGAAAATGTTTTCTCATGGAAGATGAAAAAATAGATCACAATACTTGTAAACAGTGACGTGCTTCTTAGCTTAGAATGGCGGGGTTTCATGCATGGAAAAAGCTTAGCTTGGGATGAAGTTGGTCAAGTTTAGCTATCACAAGGCTTTATTAATAGTGGATATTTTTCTTTTTTGCATGTAAACTTTAGTAATTTAGGCGCAAGTTACTTTGTACAATCTGGAAAGACTTCACTGTAGCCTGCTTGGATAACCCCCCAAAGAGAACTGCGGCGAAGGGCAGTCGTAAAGTTCAAACATGAGTTAACATCAACCGGGATTCCCTCTGTTTTGTATTTAACCACACAATTTTAAGTAGACCTTAAAGTTGACTGTCTCCCTACTGCCTTGGACTTGTTATTGTTTAAAGTTGTGTAGCTTTAGTCGGAGTCATTCTAGTGCTTATCTGTACGTTATTGCGAGTGGCTGAATTCCGTATTACGATTTCAAGTGCAAATGCTGCACCCTATGGACAAATCATCCGTAATAGGATCGTTCATTGCAATCAACGGCCAATGAGCTGGTGAAACCAGTAACAGATGGGTTCAGCAAATCGTTGAGAACTAATTCAGTTAACCTAATTTTTAAACATCCTACTTCCAATTATTACTAATAATGATTTCTAACGAGAATGAATTATCTCCACCACCGGGGAATTCGGCTTAGTTACTGGAGTGATGAGTCATTTAATGAACCAATTAAATTCCCCGCCTCTCAAACTGATGAGGTCAAGGATGTCCCGATAACTGTCGGAACTAAATGGAGGTGAACGATTCGTGTAAATCAAAAAGCCAAACAGCAAGAAATTTCCAACGCTTGGTTTCCAGTTCAAAGGGCTTGCATAACTGATTGGTTTCACAGACCTCTACGTGGTACAGTTTGGGCCATCTTCAAAGTGGGTCAAATCAGATGCGTACTTTTCATGTCACCAGCACACCCATATAAACAACAATCCCTTGACAAAGTACGTGAAGCTTGGAATGCATGGTACGAGGCCGCTACTGGAAGCATTTTTTACAACAAACTATTGGTTCAATTTTCACTAAAACCAAATTCTTTCCCATCCTGTGGGCTACGAATTCCTGGTAATGTTGTCATAGATTCACTTGATCATAGGAAAAAGCCTCCGCTGCATGGAAACTGCCATTCTCATAATTAGGGTGATGTATCGACAGGCTACTGTGTGTGCATGTGCGTTTAGGTATGCTCATGAGAGAGAAAGAAAGAGAGAAGGATTGAATGACAGATCAAAAAGGAATCAAACAAACCTATCAATCTACTAGAGGTGTTGAAGATGTTTCATGGCCTTGATATTCCATCGAATAGACAAGCGTGGACCTGCAGTGTGCCGTTAAGTCTTTTAAGGCTAATCACCCATTAATTTCACTTTTGTTAGCACGACATGGTTCTGTCAATGTGACTTCCAAATCCCATGTACAGTATGCAGCTTTCAGGTAAACGAAAAATGTCGTTGATTGATCAAACAGAACTGAGACTGAAGTGACCACTGTCAACGTCGCATTGACCCTATTTGTCAACTGTCAGTGTTTTGTATTTTTTGCTTTCCCTACGTCATTGCGTAATTTACTATCCACAACTTGATGGGATGAAACATTAAAAAAGTCAATTAAAAAATTCCTGCATCACCATTTTTTCCCGTATTTTGATAGAAACCTACGGGCGAAAACAGAAGAATGACACGTTTATGAGCACGTGGTTTTGAGCTCCAGGGATCATTCTTTAGAATGAAGACTAATTTCCGTTGTGCATCTGTAGTTTTATGGTGCCAAAATTACAATGACTTTGTGAGGAACAAGTAAAATCGTTCAAATAAAAACTAAACTGAACTTTTGTTTACCTTTTTGTACCTACAACTTCGCTGGCAGCTCCCAGTGCCCTCCGATCATCAAGCAGGAGCATGAACTAACTGATCGTTTGGAGCACACAGAATAGGTGAATATCCGGTTACACAGCCATCGCTTTGATCTCGATTTACGTGATCAAAGGCTAGACGCAAGCCAACGAATGAATTTCCACTTCCGATTGGAACTTCGTACATAATCTTTAATATAGTCGTTTGTCATGGATTTCTGAGAGAAAGGTTTAGTTCATTTGCGAAGGGAATATCAACACGGTGACGGGATGATTAAAATCATCCTCGAAAACGATTTGAGTACTTTGCTTTGGAACGTTTTTTCGTTTTGTTTGTTAGGAATCGACCATGAGCTCCAATGCCCAATGTGTTCAAGAAATGTGTGGACAGATGGGGGCGATTAGTTCGTTTCTAATGGAGGTAACGCCCAAACAGGCGCGCAGCAACAAGACTCACGTGATTTCGTGGCCTTAGTAGCTCTCTCGCCAAGTTAGAACATCGCTGCGACACCATTCCTAACTGAGGTCATATATTCGGAATATTCACAGAGCCGCTGACAAAGCCTGAATGCCCTGCGTCGAACAACGCCAACCGTCGAGTAAACAACAGATCTCCGTCCTTCCGTAGTTGGTGCTTTGAAGAAACTGTGTAACAAGACGTAACGGCTTGCTCAGACCAGACGTAACTGTATGAGCTTGTACCAAAGGTACAAAGCAGCTGTATCTCGGTCCAATGAGTCCTGTGACGGATCATGTCTGGCAAACAGGACTGTCTGACAGGCTCGACTGCCCTAAGGGGAATGACGCGCGGGCTAAAGACTTGATCGACTGGGAGCCCGGAAGCGAGGCGAGGAAAGAACTACTCATCCGAACTATGGAGCAAGGAAAAAGTGTTCTGATGTCTTGACAAGTTCAGATGTGAGCGGCGGCGTTGCTCCGACCGAATACCAAGTGGGAGACAATAGGACCGCTAGACTGGGGCGACTATAAGCCATTTAAACTGAGTAGAACCACGTAAATCATGCTACTATGACAAGTTAACGAAACAGTCAGGTTGACTGCTCAAAGGTCATTTGATCTTTCTCGATTGATGAAATAGGTTGCTTGAAATAATTCACCATTTGACATCGTCGCTCAACTCACCATTAAGAAACAGGTTGCGGTTGAGCTAGAATCAAGATGGCTAACTGAAATTGCTAAAATATAGCAACAACAATAAACGGGTTTTAAAGCATCAACGGAGAGCCGATAATTCTGTCCTTCAGGAGTCGAGCATTTCACAGACAGGAGACCTTCCAAGAATTTAAGTTGGAGTGGATCGTGATCTGGAAAATTTGAGATGTACTGAATCGTTGTACACAACAACGCACGCATAATTCTCATCAGTAACCTGATAGTTTCTGTAACCGGATTGGTCGTTTTAGGATTTCTACTGTCTCAAGGTGACAGTCCGGTAAATTTGGTGTTGCATTAACTCTATTCGAACGCACAAAGATGTGCGCAACCTGGGACAGCTTTGCCTATTTGGTTAAAAATTACTGTGATAGCTTTTTTTCGGGAAAACTTTCGTGCTTGAAATCATTTTTTCGGTTGTTCATTTGATCCACTGCCCGAGGTTGATGCGATCAGGAAAAAACTAACTTTTAAAAGACAATTATTGGGAACAGCAAACATAATTCTTGTGTAACCGATCCCAGCGAATACCTTGGATTTGCCTCTTCTGTTCACATATTTCCCTTTGTATGTCTGTTCCTAGACTGTAATGAGGCCAGTTAGGCATGGACGACTTTGGTTGTTTAGCTAGCGGCATTTTGACATGAAATATTAAAACTTAGTGACAAAAAGAATTTCGTAATCGTTTTTGGAAGGGTATCGAGATTTTTCCAAGTAAGCATTTATGAATGATAACAAGCTCGTTTGCTCAACGGAAATGCCTACTTTACAAGTATTCAAGTATGCCACTCATGATTGGGCCTGGATGCATAAACTGAAAATAGGTACTTGTTCATCGGAGTAGTTTGCCCTAACTGAGGAGTAATAATCATGGTTGATCAGGAAAAGAAACGTAGTCATTTTGGGTAAAAGTTGGTTTATTTCGGTGTGCTGCTTCAGCTGCTTTGGTTTTTGTCGGGACACTGAATCAGCGAGACAGAAACAGTAAAAACTTTGGTATTCTAATTTAGAGGATAAGGAACTGAGTAAGAAGCTTTCGTAACATTAAAATTTGTTTTACAGCGCTTTAAACTAAATAAGGCCACAGGTTACACGTTAAACGCATAAATTAGGACAAATGCATGCCCTTCATGGAGAAAATCAATCAAATTGGGAAGTGACCCCAAAGTTATTTATATTACCATAAAAATGTTACGACGGAAGTTCTTTTCTTTAATCCTAAAGCAAATTCTTACCGACATTTCATGCATCATTGTCCCGACAAATTTGAATTGTAGTTAAACACTCCGTGTGTCAGTAGACCTGGTGTATGAACCAGTCGCGTGATAAAGCGGGAAATAAAATCCTGCCATCCGTTAATTTCGTTGTTGGATGCTAGGAACACTTAAAAAATGGACACTTTTAGGAAGATACTGTTCGAAAACGTCTCCCTGCTTTTTCTTTCCGGTGAAGTGGTTTACTCTTGCACGAATAAATTGAGAATGATCTAACAAACGGATTTAAAAAAATGCTCTGCGGTTAGGGTCAATTTTAGCGTTGTGATGACCGAGATATTCCATTGACTATAAGGAAACAGACAATAAGAAGAAGCCAAAGTGTGTTCGAAAGAAGGTCCTTGTTTCACTCTACCAAATTTTAGTAAATCCGTTAACGTTAGTAGATGGTTTCCTTTGAGGCTGACGTAAATTGGGTGAAAGCGCGATTGGGTTCAGAAAATGCTCTACATGAAACTTTCCCACGACCTGAATCTTTAACCTACTTAGAGTTTTCCATGTTCCGACGTGGTAATTAAATGGGCTATCTCACTGGTGGATAATGACGGGAAAATTTTAAAATATCTACGAACAGAAGGTGAAAGTGTTCTCATGATGGAGGTTCTGGAGGCCGCATCGAAATGACTGAAGGATAGCAGCGGGTTTGTTGGTTGTCAGTTTTTGACTCTGGACTTACGGCAACAGGCCGATTAAGCTCACTTTGTGCCCCGTGACTGGATCATACCATTTCGTGGTTAAAATATACATGCCTTGGATGAAATATGGTACCAGCTACAAATACAGCTCTTTTGCAAAGCAAATAAGTTTCTCCAGTTCATCCGGAATGAAAGGAGTACAAGTTATACTTCTTGTTTATTTTGCAATTATCTACTGAGGAAGACCACTTTTGTGTGACACTTTTTGTGTGGATTTCAAAGGTGCATCAAAACAGGCGTATAAGAATTTTTAGAAAGTATGACAGAAGATGAACACAACGTGTGACCGAAATGTTCAACAGGTTGTTGTTTGAATTACATCGACAAAAGTCACAACGAGTAATAATCTTGCATCGTCTGATGACGCTCGTGCTTGCGTGCAGGTCTGTGTGTGACTGGCAGACGTGGAATGGAATGTATAATAGTACACCCATTCTCAGCGTGATGAACAAAAAGGAACAAAACTTTCTTCTCTAAAATTTGTGATTGTTGTTCGATGTGCTTTTGTTGTTGTCACCGTTTCCACGCATTTCTCAAACAATTCCGTTTATAAAGAGCATGAATGAAAATAAGTCATTGTTCCATTACGCCGAGACCACAACCGGTCAGATCAGTATGAGTTTCATTTGAGTGAACAAGTGGAATTCGCGACACGTTTTGCCGCGCATTTGCGAATTCATCCCGAATTCCCAATCACCGTGTCTGTGACTCTTACATGACTCACATTACAGAGCTGCCAAAGTTCAGTGAAATAGTTTTGTTCATTCTATATCAGTCCGATTCACTCTAGTTTCCCTCATAAATTAGCGGCATGTTTCAGCCATCGGGTTGCTCTCGAAAAACCGAATTTCTGTGTTAAGTCCCAAGCACTGCATGGAAAGAAACCGTTGCTTTTTAACTTCCATTTTTTGAAAGTCATTTTCCAGGTACTCATTTTGTTTCACTTCAACACTGTCATTTAATGTTTGTCTGAGATGGTTGTTTACATCTGTCGTGTAATGAGTGAAAGATCTGGAGTGATTGATTACTTCACAATATCAGCATCACCTCTCGGGAAGGCAAAAACTGAATGTTGTTTCATTCGAATGATTTTTGCTGAATCGCTTCAAGCCGACAAATCAAAGTCTCGAAACAATTTGAATACCACTTTGTAGAACAAACTTCGGAAACAATAACAAGTGGCTGCCATTCAAATGCTCTTAGCAGAAATGACACCCCTAAAATTGAATTTACTGTTCACGTCTTTCGCTCGTTCTCGCAGTCATTCACATGAAAATCCATAATTTACTGATTTAACACATTACTTATGGATCCCGCTGAATAAATGTCAAGGATTCTCATTCGGCGCAGCGCTAAATTGATTTTTACGTGGCAAACGAATGTCTAATTTATGGAATAAGAAATTGCTGAACGAGTAAGAACAGGAGCGAGCAAGCTGTCATGAACCTTAGCTTTTTTAGACGGGACAGGGAACATATTCTGTTCTTCTGTTTCTGATTTGTTTTCTTTCGCCACCTGAGTATTTGTTAGCCAAGTAGTCGTAAATCGCTGTCAGTCACAGTGAATCGCTCATGTGGATAAACGTATTTGCAAAGAGTCGTCACGTGAATGTTAAGTTTAAAAGAAAAACGACCTCACTTCACATGGCGAACTGCACAAGACGATGACAGGTTTAGGGGGTATCTTCCAGTCTAGACAAACTGGAATGGTGTACTTTATTGGAAATGGTCTGCTATGGGAAGGGGATTCATTACACCCTGGAATCGGCAGACTAACATCTGTGTGTCGCTTGAGCGATATCGATGGCATGGACTAAGGTGAACCGTTTTAGAAAGTGAAAAAAATGAAGACATCCTACTGCGGAAGAGACTACTGAATGCAGAAAAGTGCGACCTCGAATGCACAGAAGTGAGTACATGCACGGGAAAAAAATGGTTGTCTACCTATGTCAAATCAACCATCGAGAAACAGGCTACTTTTATTGTCTCGGACAGCAATCACGAGTTTACTGCGTGAGACACCTTTGGCATTTCTTCGGAGTTTTAGTCTACATCACCCACACTAATAAAATCTCCTGCGTTGATTAAATAATCTATTGGTGACAAATAAAAGGGAATTGAATGAAACAGCATTTACTCATATCCTGACACCGACGACGAATCGCAAAAACTCAACTTCAACCCAAAAAGGCCGTTATCCTGTCCAATAGGCGTACATACGATTCTTCTAGACTAATTGGGCCCTTGAGGAAAGTGTTTTCACGTCAAAGCGAAACATTGTGTCCGGGATGCTTTGACGTTTGAAATTCAAACATTCAGATTGAGCGTGAGATTGGAAGTGGACTTGTCAACAAGCGGTCTATTGTGGGCTCTTCCAGAATATCGATCGCATCAGTTTAGATCGTTCGACCGATTTAACCACTTGTGAGACGAACGGATAATGTTAGTGCTGAGAAGACGGTCAAACGTTTGTGAAGTATTTCTGCCACCATTCGTAAAAAATTGAGCCATATCAAGCACAGAAACGGGTGTTTTAGTGAATCTATTACCAGTCCGATGGCCCAAAAGCCCGGATGGATAAATGCTGTTTTCAGACGTCCAACATATACAACGTCTGTCCTGTCAGCGCTATCAACCACAAAATATTTTTCGTCACAATAAATAACATAGGACGGACCTGAGCATAAAGGGGTGCATTCGAAGCTTAACTAAACCTCAACGAACAAAAGCATGCATACATTCGGAGAGACCTTTTGGAATGCAACTGGAATGAAATCCGGCTGGGCTGGCGGGGGTCTAAGCGTTACCATGCATGGCTGTAGTTGACTGGCAAATATGTACAGGTCAATAAAATCACACCGGGTAGCTACAAGTTTGTGTCGAAATTCCTCGCTTCAGGTGGTTCTGATGCCTAAATTAGTCAACGGGAAAGCGTTCATTCGCATGATTACATGGGAGGTGGAAATGAGCAAAGCTTTTAATTTATTACGAAATCTCTGTAACACTCCATTGGATGAAGGGTAATATGGAGTTATTCGATTGCGTTTTTATAAAACTAGGACAGAAAATTCAGTGAACACTTTTCATGAATACTACGTGCTTCTGTGTGTAGTGGCCATGAAAAAACACCAAATGTTGTAATCCATTTATGGAGGAAAGATTTGGAAACTGTTCCACTAGAGTTGTCATTAATATGGACAGTCAGTGGCTAACGCATGGAACTGCCATTACTTGTTAGAAAACAGTAACCATCGGCCGGCTGAAGCAAGAAGAAATACCTATTATTAGAGGAAATTTGAGAAGGGCAGGCTAGTAAATTATTATTATTATCAATAATAATACAACTTTATGGGATTATACCATAACTTGTCTCTGACACAAAGACGAGAAATTAAAGATTGTTGCTACATATCCAGCTTAACCGACGGTGAACCGTCAACACATGAAATTCAGCCCCAAAATGTCGATACGTTGACCATTCTATCATCATTATGTTCTTATACATTAAGTGAGCTGTCGAGCAGAATGATTTAAATTCAGGTAGAATCGATAAGCTTTCTGCAGAATTTGAATCCGGTTATGCATTTTATTAGGTAATTATTTGATAATTTAGTAAAACCATCCACAGAGGATTGGTCCGCTTCATTCCGCATTATTGTAAAATGTATTTGAGCAACTTGATGGGAATAAATGTCTCATCCACAGAATAGTTTGTGAAAAATAGAGTAGGCAAAACCGGTTGGTCATAATATTCATCAGTAAACGGCTGGCCTTACTTTTTCGCTGCTATAGGTGAATGTTAGCTGACGAGTCATATAAAAGAGACATATTTGATTCACGTAGAAATACGAGATGATGTCACATGATTCACGGGTCAGCTGTGCTCATACGTACGATATACCGTACGGGTAAAGGCAGCAGTCAGATGCCATAAAAATACCGGAAAATAAACAGAATTCAACAGGCAATCTGTTTATATTGTGTCCACATGACAATTCACCCGTTTCGGTGTGCGTGTGTGCGTGTGTGTGCGTGTGTGCCAATCGTTAGTTGTGCTGTTAGTGACTACCGGACTGCTTTCCCGCAGACATGCATATAGGCTCTTAGAGCCGGGACGAATCCAACCTAATGCACTGAGTAGTTTAAATTCCGCAGTTTTACAATCGCTATTGCATTTCTGGTCAAAATGGAACACCACATTTAGCCATTTGAAACAGATAAAACTCAGGTAATCAGCCATGAACATTTTGACTTTGTAGATTTTAGTCGTCAGATATCGAATAAAACAAACGGATAGATCACCATGATTAAAGAAAACTGTGCTTAACATTTGATGACTTCACTCGCAATCACAATAATATGCTATCGGCTTGGCCGGGCCAAGATGTATACAATCCCGCTGGAAGGTGAATACTTCAACCAAAATAATGCAAGACATGGCTTGCTCGGTTTCAGTCAATTGACATTAATGGCGAAGAAAGAAACTCGATAAGATGTCAACATCCGATTGTTATGGAACCGAAATACTGATGCCTTGTTACTTATTTAAGGGAACTTGGAGTTGACGTCTTCAGCAAATCGAACGGAAGTGAAAAAATGGAAACTATCGTGACGATTTTATTCTGAAAACCACAATCCATACTACCTGAGGCTTAGGCTACTCTCCGCGCGTGAACTAAACGTCAACGCGTTCTAACAGTTTGAGAATTTGTCCCTTCAGGGAGCCTGGTGATGCCTGGCTTCCGGAATCTCAACCATTGAAACTAGGATGGTCTCTTTTATAGGGCCCCTGCTGCGCACTAGACCTTGCCGTAAATACATTGCCTGATGTGAGATCACTCACTTGCAAACCATGCGATTTTCAGGGACCTTATGGTTTTATTCTTCAACTGCGTTTCGAGAAACCAGTCAGTTGCGGAGCTTCAAAGACCAGTCATTGCTTGGACTGAGATGCACAGTATGCGGTCGAAGCTTCTGAGTTTTGGTTGAGTGTTGTATACAGGCCATGATAAGGTTTACCGGTATGCTTACAGCAGGATCAGGTTTTACGTAACTCCAATACCTGTGTTCTCGCGTTTCCACGTTTGGCTTTTCTGTCTTTTCGTGGTATTTTATTTGAACCTGTACATCAGAAACTTTGTGTTTTGGAGTTTTGCACGAGTGCTGGAATAGTGGATTAATATGATCTGCAAATCCCTGGTTTCAGCTGAGAAAGCCAAAGTGCTATGCATCCCTACGGGATGCACGTGGCCTTCTAAACTAATCCTATTGTCGCGGTTTTCCCATTGGGAGAAGAAAATCGACAAATTTATTCAGCAATCAAACACAGACGGTAGAAAAGGAAATACCATGAATTTTTTGTAATGTGCTTGGTTTTTAACTTACAGATAGAGATGAAAGTTTTGCGTAATTGCACTTTCGCTGTGATTTTATGGAAGTGCTTTAAATAATCTATCTACTGATATTTACCCTCTGATTAACTGACAAGTGATCCAACCTAACTGGTAACAGAAATGTTTTTATGCTTTTATGACATGCTTCGCGCATAGATGCAGTGGAAGGAGTATACCGCATAGCCACCACGGCACACTACATGGGGGAGGGAGAACAGCAGGCACGACCCTGGAACCTGAAGTGACAGAACCTCTTGAGGCCCCATTAATTCGGGTATGGTAAAGAGCCGAGTGAGAGCGAATCGCCGTCGACTACCAAAGCGGTTAGCGGATCTAGCTGGTGAACCTCTGACATTTTGGTAACAGACATTTAATCTACTAGACGAAATGCAGGTTTTTTCAGTCCTTTACTAAACTTAATCTGTAATTCAAGATTCTTGCCCCAACCTATGCGATTGTTGATATACTGCATGCTAGGCGACTGAGTCAAATGGACGGACCCAACAGTTTACACGTGATGTGCCCCAGAAACGGGTTCCCTCATCGTAACCAAGGCGTCTGAATAACCAGTATTAAACAGCGGCCAGAGGCCAGTAACCAAGTGCAAGCTCATTAGTGTTGTAAATAATTTGTGGCTTGGAGATCTCAGTTTAAAGTTGCAATTTACCCGGCCTCATTGGGGATGGCAAATGACAACTAATTATCTTGTTAGATCTGCTTTGGCCCGAATTAGTTCTACACCTATTGTTGTCTAATGATCATAAGCGCCTTTTCATCTGGCAGATGCGTTGCATTCTAGAGGCCGCAAAGTAACGTCCACTCCGCAACGCTGATTCTACTAACGCTTGATAAAAACCTCGTTTATGGATATAGATTTTGCCTCTTATATTTTCCAACGGGATGGACTAGCTATGGTGCTGGACATATTAGCGTTGTAATTCCATTGGAACGCATAACCAAATGGGTATGAATGGTTTTTTAATTTTCACACCGAGTTCACAATGCTGAAGTTAGCAGTGAATATCTGGACCAAACGGCGTAAAGGCGTTCTGAAAAATCGATGAACCATATGTTGTTTTGTTTTGTCAATATTAAAATGCTAATAAACAACCTTGTTGGTAGATGTAATTCACGAACATTTCGGATAGTGCTTCTCAAGGCATTTTTTACAAGCAGAACATCACTTTAGTTGATTATGCCTTTCGTATTTGATTAAACTGAATCATGTCGTTTTGTAACACTTGAATGCATCGTCTCCTGACTGAATGAACTGTAAGTATTTCAATTTCCAGAAACTATTTTGTCTTACTTTTTCCATGTACCGTGTACTTAGGTTCGAACTGATCACTTCACTCATTGCACCATCTCGATTTGTTGTTTGTCAGTTTTCTCCCATGGAATGCATGACGGCGACTTTTTCCCCGTGTATTGATCGGCCTCGCTAAAGCAACGCATCGTCGCCCATCCCAGCTGTCGAGCGGCCCCCGTAGAGATTTGGATTAATGTCCCGAAATCGGTTCACCCAAGGCTCTTCTGTTGTAGGTTGTTGATACTCAACCGCAGAACGGTACGTGAACAAATTTCCAATGAACGGAAAGGCATTGTTGCCATTGCACGGCGTGACCGATTCGGTTGACTGATCACCGGGTTTTCATATGAGCTATTCAGTATCCCGTCATGAAACGAATTTTCAGCTAAGCTTTATTATATAACTTAGCAAATTACCTGTCTGATTAGTTGATATCAAGACATGCGAACATCATCGTAAACACTTTGAGGCAGTACTGGGCTTCTACCGATTGCGTTGTCCGCTATCAGTCTGACTATTTCAAAACGTGCAGCATGCACAACGCACACAACATACCACGCAGATGCACTGTTTCCTGGATTGAATTGGCCAAGGGGACCAACAAGGACAGGGTTGTTGGTCTTCAGACACCGTAATGAATAGAGGGATCCAAACGCATTTTTCTTCCAGAACTGCACACCGGGGAACATCATGACCTCATTCTACAAGTACTACGTTCAACTAACAATAATAATTTTGTGAGCCCAGAGTTCGTGAATTTCGAAGGGCACTAGTAACCGTGATAGTTATAGTCGTAATATATCACGCAATTCTTTTGGGGATGCACTGACTGATAAGTGGTATTTGAGAGATTGATGCTCTTAGTTAGCCAGCGATCGCTCCATGCAGGTCCTTGTTTGGGGTTTGCGCAGAGAATGTAGCAACGATCCAGCAAGTGTGACTTAACGCCTACTGAAGTACGATTCGAAGGTGGGGATATTCTGAAGTACCCTTGGTTTTTGCATCAGAATCTCTGTACAGCTGTAGGTTGGGTGACTATCAAAACTCAGACGGATTGTATTCATCATTTGAGTCACACGACATATCAAAATGAAACCGGAACGGTGAATGTAACGATGGCAACTTGGTTTATTCTCAAGACCGCCACATGAATAGGGACGTGATGTAGAAAGCCAATGAAGCATTACTGATAGAAATTCACGTAGACGAGACGTGTAAAATCGAATACATTCTATTCATACCTTTTAAATTACAGATACTAGTTTAATAACTTCTGAACATGGAAACGATTTATCAATTACTTTTGCTCTGCGTCATCAAGACACCGCAGACATTTAACGACCAACCAACTCTCTTTGGTTCCCCAAGTTAATGTTGCATTGAATATATCTCCCAAATACCCACCACAGCCTGTGTAATCTGACTAAATTATCTGTCTGTACAGCTTGTTAAGTGATTGTTTATTTGATTGACCAAATGATGGATCGGTAGACGGTTCGATTGACTGATGGTTTGTGTGTTTATTTGATTGATCTATTGATTGGTCGGTCAAGATTAGTGCTAGCAAATAAGCTTTCCCGGAGCATCCTCAATTTTTAAATAGCACAGCTGCCCATGTGGGATATGACTGCGCAATAAACACCAGTGACGTCAGTTTCAATGGATCAAATATGACCGAGTCGAGAGAATAAGTACCCGGTCATGTCCAAGGATCAACTGCTGTGGCTTGGTTAGCTGAACCCATATCACCTATTTCAATTAGTCTAAATTTGTGTAGCTTTAATCGCCATCAGGATATGAGTGGACAGGCTGATTGTTCCTCGGCAGGTAGAGATACTTACCGGTGGTATACTGCAGCGCGATACCAAATTTCACTTGGGAAAATGAGCTGGTACATGTTAGTAGTAGGAGATTGGATGTTTTCATGAAATACTTCACCATGTGATATCATCGCTCAGCTGGCCATTAAGAAACCATGGAAGCACTGTACAGCTGTCTCGTCTTTGTTAGGAATAGTCAGCTGTGCATGCCCATCACACCCAAGCTGGGACTCGAACCCGAGAAGAAAGGTTGTGAGCCGAACGCCTTAGCCATTACGCTACCGGGTAGGCTCTGAACGGTTTGTTCAACTTAACCACATGATGTTGCACCTATCCGTCACTGATTTGCAGGGCTACAGGCCGTTAGCTCACAGCAATCGGCCCTTAGTGTTAGATGAATTCTCAGCGGGTAGCCTAAGTACGACGAAAGCTTTGAATATGACCTATAGAGCTTGATTACTTGATACATTTTAGTAGTAGGAGATTGAATGTTTACATGAAATACTTCACCATGTGATATCGTCGCCCAACTCACCATAAAGAAACCAAGGAAGCAATGAACAGCTGTTTCATCCTTGTTAAGAATCATCAGTAGTGCATATGGACCGCGCCCGAAATGGGACGCGAACTCGGGCCCAACGATTTAGAGTCGAACGCCTTGGCCATTGCGCTACGGACAGGCTGTGAACGGCCTGTTGAATTTCAACTCAGTGACGGACAGGTGCAACATCAATCTTTTACTCCGATAATATCAGGTTGTCCATGACGAATAACCGAGTGATTTGTGCAATTCCTCTATTCTGCGATTAGTCTCAGGACTGTGGAAACAAATCAGGCAGGAGGAAATAAACATGTGTAACGACAGATAGAATGCCAATATCGACCCCTTCAAAACTCGTACAATGCCTTTGAGTCATCAGTATTCAATACCGGTTTGTCGACCATATTAAAAGATAGCTAAAATCATCGGGATTAAATGACTCAAGTGAGACTGTAGTTCCAGATGGCACACAGGGAAGGGAAAACTGGACAGGGGAAAACCAAACACAAGTGACTGACTACTGATGGTAATCAAAACACGAGATACTTGCTTCCGCGGGAATGTTCTCTTTTCATACACAAGCATAACATATAACCTATATGAGACATCACGTGTCCCCATCAAGAAGTTTTTACTTTACTGTCTACAAAAAACACCCGAGGAATGAAGACTGTCATTCTGAAAAGGAAATTACTACTTATGCATACTCAAACTGGAACTAGGACCAGATGGCGGTGGAATGTGACGCAAAACCTGCGATGATTGATCAGTCGATGGAACATCACTTTGCTTACCATAGAGCGACGGAGCAACTGACACCATACAAGTGGCGAAATACGTCGGTTGGGTTTGTTGCTCTTCATTTTCCATCATGCACACCAGCCATTTTATCCGCAGATGTTTCTGTCTTACGTTAATTCATTTTGCCGCATTAGGGAAAAAGGACATCGGTTATATACCAGAAAATCCTATTTAAAACTTTCCACGCATTCACCCTGCAGTAACCCATGAAGGATGTCATTTGATTAGGGAAACCGCAACATGTTTTTAGAAAATAATGAGGAAATATTAGAACCCATGATACTGTCACATTTTTCGTTAGTTTTCTAGGTCATCATCAGGTTGATCAACCTTGTTAGTGAACTGTTACCCCGAAGTGAGTAATACAGCGTGGTAGTAAAAACGAGGCCACTGACGATGATGGTTTAGCACACTCGTTGTGTGGATCATTCCGTCAGCCACATTGTGGATTTGGCATTCAATCGAGATTCGATGTCGGGCTGCCACTAGCTGCCAGTGGGATGGCTTCGATTACCTCTGGCGGTGCTCTCGGAATGCACTCATGGTGTGGCTGGCCATTGTCCATCGGAAAGAAATCATCGTTAACCAGTGCGATAGCTCGGATAGGCTTTGGCACAAACAAAAAGAGATTAGTACGCCATCACACAAATGTTTTTGGTACGGGCTGTTAAAATAAGCATTGTTATACTTTATCCAACTCAATTTCTCTAGCTTGGAATTGGACAGCTTGTAGAAAGTGCCACCTAGAGTAAAAAGTGTGCTACGCTTGGAGGTAATTATGGCTACTGTGCATGTAATTTATGCGGTACATTGTTGTACAGCTTTACCGTAGCCTGGGTTGACAACCGTCCAAGGAGAACCTTAACGATAGGCTGTGGTGAAGTCCAAATATGCCTGCAATACCATTGGATTAAATGCCTTGCTTCAGTCAGGATCTCGCCTATTTTGAGTATAAGCGCATGGTTTGAGCGATGACTTTACATGGCGAATTATTTCATTAACATGAGTTGGATTGATTACCAAGCCTGTGATCGTTTTTATCTGGTTCAGTCTGATCGGTTTTAACCTGACTGGAACAACCATTTAGACCACTTTAGTTGGGAATGCTTCTGCAATTGGATTCACATCAGTTACGGCAGCAATTTTTGCTTCTTTTGCTCTTACTAAGAGGCTAAACCCATTGGGCTATTTAACTCCTTCACGAACTTCATGCACGCGTGAATGGCTTACTGTTACTAGTGATTCAGTTGTTGTCTCTCACCTTCTGATTGGTGATAGCTTTAACTGCGTAATCACGAATCTGATTTGGTTTGTTGCACTAGTTACTTCCTATGGATTTATCAAAGGTTTTCTACTCCAACGTGGATGGAAAATTACGGAGGCACTTTCATTACGGAAGTAGGTATTTTTCGGATGAATGTATCCGTCGCCTGATATTTTACGGACAAACCCAACAGAACTCCGTTGATGTTCGTGCTTATTGTGAGTTGAATAGTGAGGTGTCTGCATGTAAACAGCTGCTTTTCGTAAATTCTTATAGTCCCACAATAAGGTATAATCCGTCAGTCGGTCGGTTAGTCGGTCAGTCGGTTAGTCGGTCAGTCGGTCAGTCGGTCAGAAAGAATAGCCTTGAGTGATACGATTAGATTCTGGAAAGAGACAATCTGCAATTTGCCACGCCTATGTTGTTGATGTATTAAAGGTTACATAGACCACTTTCTACATGATTGTTCTGGTAAGTAAGCATCATTTGAGAAGACGGGAAACAGAGCAAAAACAGCCTTCCCTTGGCTATCCTCCAGTAATACAGTCAACAACTTCGCACACTTTTCAATCCCCAGAAAGTTCGTTCAAAGTGGTCAGTGATTGCACCTGGCACAAATCTTATTGGGTTTTGTTTCTTAGAGCACAAAGAATTTGCATAGATGAAATTCTAACTACGGAGAGTGCTTCTGTTTGGCTTCAGATCTCCATTAATGCTGCTTCCTGTGATTACAAGATAAACAGGCACTCTAAACAGACATGTGGTACATGTGTTCATAAATCTGTTCTTGTGGAACTGAGTAAGTAGGTCGGACAATCAGGTGCTTATTCGGACGATTCTGTGAACAGCGTGTTGGTTGGTTGAGCCCCGGGGTGAGTAAAATAAGTATCCTACTGCTCGTTTATCTCTTTTTCAGCCAAATTACCCTGCCAATACGACAGAACCGTCCTTTTAGGTCTACCGAGTTTCATATGGAAATCAGTGTTGCTCAGGTGTTTTGCCCTATCAACTGCATAACCTAGGTTTGTCAAAATAACTCGCCCAGGTGATAGAACCTTCTTGGTCTACTTTTGAAATTCCCAAGAGATAACGACTAAACTGTTTACACCCATAGTGGATTTAGTGTTAACCCTTGGTTAAATAATGTATTCCTTTTTCTATTCTTTGATTCCTCCACTCTACTAAGCTACTGCTTATACGAAATAGTCCAAATTAGCAGAACACGCGTATTAAATTTGGTGTTCCGACATGGTTTGGAATCAGTGAAAATGAATTTCTTCAACCACTATGTTGTCTACCATGTACCAACGCCGCAGTCAGACAAAAAATTAATCGGAGTGAAAGTCCGCCAACCCTGTTAGCTTGATTAATTTAGACCTGCATCTCACATAAGTTCACGCCTAGTGGACACCAAAACAACCCTCAAATAACTTCATATCAATTGAACAGTACTAGAAGCGGACGCAAAAGATCCTTGAAGCGATTGGAATGGAAAAAATCGATTCATAAATTGTGTATTTTTGTGAAGAACACTTATCGAAATATGCTCACCAGATCAATGATAGGTGTTGGTAACGCTTTCATTCATGCACTCTTGTTTCATGTCACTGAATTCGCGCTAATCGGAAAGCGCGCAAATACTAGTTGGCCTGATTTTGCCTTCTCACCGTGATTAACGGCAGTTTTTCGTTTACCTGAAATCTCATTGTTCGCCCCAAGCATAAGTGCAAAACGGACTGTTGAGTGAGTACATTAAAAATTCGAGCTGAATTTCTCACATGCACGTTTGTTAAATTTTGTTTCATTCGGTGGTCACTGATTTGCTGCCATTGTCCGCTGGATCTCAAGTGTACGGAGCTTTTTTTCCCCTGTAATATCTAAAACAGTCCCACTAGAAAATAACAGTGGCAAACCCTCAACTTATGCCAAGTTAGCAAGATAAATAGCGAAAATTTAGTTCATTTCACTTGCAGTTCTTTACAACCATTATTTGTGCACTAAACTACTCTGGTTTTGTCGGTATCCCACAAAATCGTTTACTTAAAAATGTTTCGAAACGATAAATAGTGAAAGATAACCTACAAAGAAATAGGCTGGTCAGCTAGAACGGAAAAAATTTCGTATCTAAGAAAGCCGGTAACTTCAGCAAACAGTCATCTCAGCTAGTGTTCCCAAGGCTCGCTTCAGAGTATCTCATTAACCCCAAGCCAACAGTCCAAGTAGACGTACATGAGCCATTCCACTGACCAAAGACTTCAAAGTTTTCCCCTGTAATCATCTAGGTACTTCGAGCCCTTGTCTAGCTACTATATACCTCGGACCAAGCGAGGCAGAGTTTCCGCAGTCACCTGCAGAATATGTCCCAGTCACTCTCATGTGTTCATACGCAGAACATCATCGAAAGAATAAACATAAGGGAACAGCACTCTACGCAAAGCCTCTGAGTTGTTATACTTTTATTTGTGGTTCTGACTGTTTCTTTATGCATACTTGCGATTTCAATGGATCGCGGTTGAACAACCGAAAAAGTGCCACTGATATTCATTAAGAAGCTGCAAAACCACTATCCCTCCAACAAACTGTTCAAACCTAGAGCTACCATCCCTTCTTGTTCGTCACGAAGTTGCGGTTATAAGATGGGCAAAACGACGCAATTTGACTGGTTGTCTGATTAGCTTCTGGCAAACGTACATGATTGTATTGGAGTTTTAATCTTTTCATTTAACAGCCTCCGACTGTCTGGACCTTGTCTCGTATTCGGTCGTTGTCAACCGAAGTCCATTTCGGTCGATCACAAATATCCACAACCACTGATTCCTAATTTTCAGGCAGGTGATCTGCAATTAAACGTTTCCTTTCTCTTGGACGCGTTGTTTTCATTGGTTGTTGAAATCAGTCAGCGTTAATTTTATCCATGATTCCCAACGGTTCTAAGTGTTCTTTTTTGTCCAGTTTAACTTCGGGATGTACCACGATTTGAACGAGAATTGATTTTAATTGCCTCTCCCCGTGAGCCTGGATTCATCTTGAAGTATCAAAGAGTTATCGTGAGAAAGCGCATACTCAACTTTCGTCTTGTTATACGACACTAAATTCCTGTCTGGAATATGTACGCAAGACCCACGAATGGTACCATTTAATTTAGTTCAAGTTGAATACAAATATATCACTTCGATTAATCCGGTAGCCCCGATTAGCCACCTGCTATGAAAAAAGAATGTGTGTGTGTGTGTGTGTGTGTGAGTGGATGGACGAGTGAAAGGCACACGAAAGCAGACTGGAACAACCTGAGGATTACATAGTTTGTTTCTCACACAATCTTTCAGCACGTTTTTTATATCATAAAAAACAAATAAAGAAATCAATATCGAAAGTTACCTAAAAGAAAACGTCAGAATAACAACGTATATGATAGTCATTTGGGCATACGTCATAGAAGTGTCGTTAAAGTTTTCGTTTGCAACACCAATCTCGGAGAAAGTGACTAGTCATATCTTGATACTAACGAAATGATTCACAAATAGATTCAACAAACCAGCTCTTGAACAACCATTGAAACCATATAATCAATATCTTAAATCTATTCCTGTTATCGGTAGTGCATGTTCATGGAGTCCAAAGTGTGGACATAACCCAAGTTGTGTGGTTCTGGGACAAACAAATAGACACCAAAGGTCCATCGGATCTAATTCTCAATACTTTGCTTAAAATTGGACTGTAAGATTTGGGCCACCACTGATTACTATCAGATTGTTGTTCGGCTTCTGCGCTCAGTGACGGAGTTCTGATCTACTTGCGAACGGGGTACTGAACCACTGTCTTCCGGTCTGGAATGGGCACTGCGAGACAACTTTAAGCACGAGTCATTGGGCAACATTCGCTGCGAGCGTGAGGCAGCCACGAGAGCCAACCCATCAGGAGCCATGCGATAGAGATCTAATGTTGTCAGAATGCCATTCGTGGGACTGGGTGACATGCGAGCTAATGATCAGCTTACTTTGCATTGGCTTTACGTGAGCCCATTTCTCCCAGCGTATATGGTCTTCCCGATGCTCCGAGCAGGTAATCGATTTGCTCAAATGTAGGTCGGATTGCTCCGACAGTTCCAGCTCACTCAAATGTTCAAAAAGGACTATGTACACTTTGTCCGAATTCTCTGACAGGAATCAAGCAAAATATCTTGACTCTCTTCATGAAATTTCCCTTATGTGAAACAGAAGCAGGACGAATCTGATAAAAATGTGAAAGTTTTGTTCAAGTCAATAAAATTAGCTATGGAAAACTATTTCATACTGACTACCGGTAAAGGTGGAATGAAATGTTAAACACTAGCTGCTGCAAACTACAAAGAATGGGATTTCTAATTTTATTTCGCCTTGCAAAATGCCAAATAAACCTATCGCCAATTCAACATAACCAACTCCCGTCAAATCTGGTGAGAAAAACCGGGTAAGTTAATTGGTTTCCTGAATTAGTAGGTGGTTTTCTCTCGACTTGATCACTGATGCAACCAATACATTGCTTCCGGGATTGTATTGACCGCAGGACCAAGGTACACGATAACATAATTCGTTATCCACTAACCCTAAACTTACTGAGTTCGGGTTCAGTGCAGAGTATAACCAAAAACTCATATGCGAAAAGTGACACTGACATTTGTCTCAATACAGCGCTGCCTAACTTGGAATATACAAACGAAGTATGTGCAACTCAGTGATGGTCAGGGTGAATTACACGCATTTGTTGAACGCTTCTTTATTAATAGATATCTGATCTGAAAACAAATCATAAGTTGGAAATGCGAGCTTTTAATGTAAAGATCAATCGATGTGTAGTCGGATCATGTTCGCGTCACACACTTGTCAGTCCGTACGGATGAGGTTAGCTATTTATGTCATTGCAACCCATAATGCAATAGCAA
>LUCM01011767.1:24479-40609 GCA_008360955.1 Fasciolopsis buskii | reverse complement strand
AGTCAAAGGTTATTCAAAATATAATGAAACAGAAATAAAAACTCTGACAAGTTATATGGAGAGGAGTTCTGTCTGCGTCAAAAAACGTTTTAAGCAGCATTTAGGTAATAGAGAGTATAAAAATCAGCTAATTCCGTCGACCGCTAAGGAGGATGGTCGGAAACAGCGGAAATGTGACCATAGGGAAAGAATACCTAGCAGTCTGTGTCGCGTTGCTTTTGGGCGACTGGACAGTGACGATAAGTGACGGGACTGGTAAACGAGAAAATGAGTAGACAGGCCGCTCGGTAAAACTAATCACGAAGAGAGGACGACAGATCAATTTTGCTTACGGTTTACAGAATAAAGGCGTTTAATAGAACGCCGTGTCAAAGCTGTGAGTGTTACAGTTAGATCCCAGGCAGAAAATCAGCAGAATTGTTGCTTGCTGTACCGTTCCAAAAAAGATGCCCAGAAAAATTTGGCAAATATTTTGACCGGGTGTTAAGACTTCTAAAAAACACTCTAGTTGACCAAAGCACTAAAAGAGAACCCACTGAGAGGAGCGGTGTACCGCAGCACCTGCTGGAAGTCACGTCAACCGGCTCTGATTGCCAACTCAGAAGGTCTGATAGCCTTCCTTTATATCTTTGCGGTCGCATTTTTTCACTTGCGTACAGTTTCCAATATCTTCAGTTTATAGTTACTGCCAAATGGCCCAGCTTCGGTTTCGATTCTTAATTGCTCTTTGAATTGCGGGTGTCCACCCGTTCCGGGTGCAACTTATTTCACATTCTTCTAGATGCGCCAAGGCATCCGGCAGCTAATAGAATTTACTTCTTTTATTCAGAAACTATTCCTCTTAATCCAAATTGAAGGTCGCGTTTTAACCTAGTTGGACTGCCCCGAACAAGTGCACCCTAGTATCCGGTTTCCAAAAGTTTCTGCATCCATTAACGAGTGTACCCAAATGATTGGGTGGCAAAAATCTTAGTTTATGCCCACAGTTTTCATTCCTGGTGATGACTAACTTTAGAGGCAACGTGTTATACTCAGTTCTGCATTTATTGTTCTTTTTGCGGTGGTGGATCATGACCTCCCGGTGCAGTCATTGCTGAGGGGCTTCATCACCCTTGCCCTTCTTATAGTCTTCTGAGTTCCATTTTATAAAAGAAAGGTTTAAGCCACCCACAACTAGAGCGGATTTCGTGCAGCTGCAAGGATCCCTAATGCCGAGTCAACCGCAGATCGTCAAGCTCGTGGGTGGATAGCGCTGTGTACACGCTTTGACAGCTATCATCTGGTAGGTCTACAATCATCAACCCCACCCCGTGAATTTGAAAAGCAAGAGCCAAGGCCTCTCGGCATCCGTCCGTGAGGCGTTCAACGGCCTTTGTTTTGGGAGTGTCCCTTTTATCCCGCCCCGCTTATTTCTAAACCGCAATGATCCAAAATCCAGATAGTCCCTAAGGCATGGTTGTGAAAATCTTCGAAAAACTCGGGGCAATGCTTTTGCTGACTGAACTGCAAACGATGGGACGGGAATTCAAGTACGGTGTTAAGCAAAGAAGATTGAATGACAATTGACCGCCCATTGGTACCAGTTTCCTCCGGAAACGTCATCCATTCGGATTCGACCTTTGTTGATCTTCCCCGATTGAGGCTTACCAGTGGCATGTTGGAAGCTATTATTCTTTGCAGGTTATATATCCATCAATGGAGTCAAACCAATTACGTGGTCTTTTGGAGAACTCAGTTTGAGAATACGTGCCATCTCTGCAAGCCCGCAGTGGTGGGCACAAAGTAAAAAATCAATCGGAGCAGGTGAAGTACTGATGGTCGTCGAAAAACACGTCCATGTCCATTCGCGCTCTATGGATGCTGTGAGGCAGGTGATTACCAGTTCCAATTGACCTGTGAGAACGGTGAATTTTAGAACTTAATAAGGGACACTGAATGGGATTGGAAGATACCATAGGTTCCGCGGGCGTAAGGCAGGCAAATTCAAATGCCGGGAATGAGAAGTGGTCACTCATACAAATTTACAAACGTCGTTTCCACCTGCTGTCTTGCCAGACAGATAGTGATTACGGTATACTTTCTGAGGTCAATTGCCGATCAACACTTTGTAGCAAAAACAGTTGGAACAAAATGGCTTCCTTTAATAACCACATGTGCCGGCTGCTATGGCCCTTCACAACTTGTCCAGCCTGCCACAACCTGCCACAGCCTGGTGATTGTCTGACACTGCAAACTCAAACATACGTTCTGTCGGTCAGGATCCCTGCTATTTCATCTTTGGCGTTTTTCAACACATCGTGGCACTACTTTATTTCACACTTGTGTTCAGGTGCTCATATTAGGACATATATCTGGACCTATATTCACAATCGCCTCTGTGACGCCCCTTTCCGCTATCCTATCTTCAATGCTCGCATTCTGGACGACTTGGGTTTGGTGGCCTTCAACAGCTGCTTAATGGTGATTGAGAGAGTGATGAAATAGAATTAGATTCAATGCGCGGCACTTCATGGTCTAATTTGGCAAGCTGCAACCGAAATATTAGTGCATTGACAACAGAGATTCATTGGATGGAGATGAATCCGTGCCACAAATTCTAATTTTTCATTTGTCTATTCCGGACAGGTTTTGCTAGGCACTAAAAGGCATGGCTAAGGAAACCCGCGCAAGACACACCTTTGTCAGAATTCATGAGATCCCTGCAGTTCAGATGAATTTGACGGGTTATTGCTTGCTTGCTTTTGTTTACTTCAACATTTGATTTACAAACTCACCGCGCCATTTTGACACATTCTTCTGGGACCTAACTTAACCACGCGCACCTTTAAACACAGTGATGGTGGCTGCCTTTATAAGTCTTTTTAACCGCATACTGGTTACCTTTATAATCCTGTACACTAGGATGAACAAATGAATTGCGTTTCGGACTTGTGATTCGACTTCGGCTTTGTACTGCCCAAACTGTGCCAACAACGCGAACCTTAACGTCACGAGGTCACTCCTGCCCAGTGGCGGGAAACTCTCAGTCCGTCCACGTCGTTTTCATAACTTTTGATGAATAAGTCCAGAAGCAGCGGGTTATGCCTAGCCTCTCGAAGCAGCCACTACAGGATAACCTCCTCGGCTCTAACTTGTGTGACTCTGCCTGCAGTTCATTCGATCCTCCGCAATGTAAGCGGTTTCCGCGCTTTTCAAAATGATTTTTCATGCTTGGATTTACGGAATGTCGCTAGACTGCTCGGGAAATGGAGTCCAAAACACATACAAGGGCAGACTTGTGCCCCTTCAACCCCAATGTGTCAGAATTCTATCTTACTTCGCCGAGTTTAGTTTGACTTGGGACTCTCAGTGACCTGATTCCTCTCCAATGGGCGTTCCCATCTCACCTCATCAAACGCCTTTGCTTATTCACATGGCAATGCCTCCACGTTCCTCGTGGGATGTGATTATCGGTCAGCCAGTCCCAGTAATTAAAAATACTTACGCTTTTCTTTTGCCATCTGTGGATGCGGATTATTTTTCTCTGATGCTACATGCGCTGCCGTTGATCCCCACTGAATTTACTCTACTTCCACGGTTACCCTTATAATTTATTTTCCCCTAAGCACATAACCCTACGACTTACTTCATTTTGGGGGAAGCAGACTTTTCTAGGATTACAGGGGTCCATGAGGGCTTTGAGGCATCTGCTGCGCTTGCATTCATGCTAAAGCTCGGTTACTCTTCCAAGTGGGAATAGCTTTGATGGTTTTGTCCTCCAATGCATCGTCCAACTCTATCATTCCAGGAGAGTGTGGAAAGCTATTGATGGATTCTGTGTTTCTGTCCAAGAGCGTCTTCCCCTGCGTTTTGGGGAAGCGCTCTTGTGTCCCTTCCCTTATGCTTCCAGCGTCGGTCCAACTTTCAGATGGCTCTTTGATCCATCGGTTATTATCTCACGCCTGCCACGCTTGCACTGTTCATCCTTGAAGGCACTGGATGCCAACTGATCCCAGTAGACCCTTCAGTGAACCCCAGCAACAGCTGACTTGCCGACCAGGTGTCTCAAAAAGGCTAGCATTTTTGCATTTCTTGCCTGTGTATTCTCCTAGTGCCCATCGATGAAGGAGTTCCACCAATTTCCAGTGCATCCCGGCTCCCCCCGAGGTCTGGTTCCCCTCGCTCATTTGGTTCTTGCTCGAAGGTGATCAACAGCCTGCGGCTCGAAACTTTCCTTCACGTGGGTTTGCCCCAAAATATGTTGTATCTGCTTTGATGCACCAATTAGCTCCAGGTGATAGGATTCCGTAATAACTCCACCCATTTGAGAGGCTGAGTCTTCTAGTTCAGCTTACGTACTTTGGTGCAGGACGGCAGTCACCACAGTGGCCATTTAAATTCACAGTGGGCCTTCAGTGGATTACTCGGAGTTTAGCGTCCACTACTTTAATCTTTTATTTCAAGTTACAGTTTGATTTTTTTATTGATATCGTCAGAATTTTTGATTTCGCCAGATATAGGCGTAAAGAAGATATAATGCATACACAAATGCTTGATTCTATTTTATTTCAACTTGCTGTTTTTGCCTCGTTCGCCTTTACATTTATTTTCTGTTAAAACCAACGTTTCGAAAATTTCTAAATAAGAATCCAATTGATGTCCGAGTGTGTTTCAAAAAGAAGTAGAACGCAAGAAAGAGATTCTATCGCCTGATAACATGGTCTTGGCTCCAGCACCCCCCTTATGTTTCCCCAAAGCAAATAGAAGGCCAGCTGTCCGATGTGAAGACGTGATGCACCAGAAGGATGTCAACGGGAATATACCCTGAACTACCTGTATGGAGGTTCAGTACCTTTTAAGGTTTGTCAGACCAGTATTAGCGTATTATAAATTCAGACAAAACAAGCGTGCACATAGTGACTATCGAGTTGTCCAGAGAGTCGAAAAGACATCACGGAACTTTTGAAAACCATTACTCTCTATTTTATTGCATTGTATTAGACTTTTATTCAGGCGGGTAACCGCATTTCAGTCACAAAAGGTGCTTTTGTTATCTTATCAAAATACAAAGCGGGAAAAGCGAAAAAACAAAGCGGAGTCGTACGTGGCAAGGTGAACAACCCGCAATATAGGTTTAGTGGACGATATGTGACTTCGCTTGCAGTCCGATGCTAAGTAAGGGAGGGAAGGCTGCCGTTTAACTAAAAGCTTACTGTGAACCTGCAGGTATGGGACTTTGCTCTGCCTGCCTTCAGAGCTTCTCGAAACTGGGCTTTATTGTTAACTTTCGTTAAAGACATTTTTGCTAACGAATGTTTTTCTATGGATCATCCCATGCTATTTCAGAAGAATCCGCAATTACCGCTTGGAGACGGAGAGTCTCGCATCAGAGGTTCCACTCGAACCATGTGTTTGCACCGGGGTTCTCAAGGACAAATTTCATACTACAGCAGAAAAAGCTCATAAGTCATTCCCAAAAACATACTGGCCAACCTGGTAGCGCAGATCACTAAGGCGCGGCATATTTCCAACCCCACCAGGTGGAGCGATACCCGAAGCCCGTAACTCTTAGATTTGATGATCTCAGTTGAGAATCATATGTTGAAAACGGCCAATATTCATCACCTTTCAGTAAGAGTAATTCCTCTATACTAATTTTTGGCTGCGTAGTCTGATAGCGGAAAAGTAGCCTCGGGGGGAGCAAACTCAACCTTTTAGGTCTTGGGGCAAATTTTGGCTATAAACCATTCCTTACCCACATAACCGAGGGACGCCGATGACCTCAAACTCCAACTCGGCGGCTCATGTCCGGTTGGCGGCTAACTGGAGATTACTAGTTAGACAGAAGACGTTACAGTTGCGAAGACGAACAGCAGGAAGTGAGTCTTTTTCGCAGTTTTTATGAAAAGGTCTATCGGGAGAAGTCTTCACCTGAGGGATACGAGTGACCGAAGAACTGCAGTAAACCGGCCAGTGGTCACACGCACGAAGGTAGTTCCCAACCGAAACTGCTAATTTGGGTAATCTCAGTAAGAAAACCGTCCAGATTGTTGTTGCTCCTGATGTGGGATGTGAAATGTTGAGTCCGCCCTACCAAACATAGCATTGGGGAAAGAGGAAAAGCAAAGAAGGGCCGAATAAAAAGGACCGACATATCTCGAGAGTACTAAGGTCTTCAGCTATCAATTTTAGGCATCCAACAGTACCAGTAAGCAGGTAAAATGCTTTGGTTATTTTAAAGAAGCCATCGGATCGCAAACAGGGTGTGATAGGCACAGTTTAATGTCATCTGCCGTTGTAGCTCAATGTTAAGCCGTACCGTGTCATCCATAACGTCCGAAGTATGGTGGCGGAAGTGTGTGGTCATGAGACCATTCTTGACGTACACTAGGTATCCTTCCTAGTTAGCAAACTCTGTTTGAAGAAGCTAGAATGACCGAACAAAACAATTTCATCCATGCATGAGCTGCGTTTCACTTACAAGAATGAAACTGTATTGAGGATGATAACCATATTCAACGTATTATATGTGGTAGGACAACCATTTGTGACCAAGAGCGTATGGCGCCCGTAGACTTTTGTTTTCACATGTGGATATCAATGGCAGATCGGTTGGCCACTCTATGACCGCTTTCGTGGCAGGAGTTGATGTTGGTTTGCAGTGGAAGGTGTAAGATTGCATTACTGGTTGTCTAGGCCTCCAATGAACTCGCGCATTCGTTGAAATGCGCCTAGGTTGGGGGTGATACCTTATTATTTAAAGAGTCATAAGCTTCCCCGGGATGCATTACACAACAGGGCCGTAGGTCGTCAACAGTACACAAAGAAAAGGTGGGTATTTTGGTCCAAGAATCAATTACCGGTGGAGGGTGGAAAGTTGCTTGGGGGCGGCTGGATGGATAGAGGGGCTGAAAAGGGAACATGGCAGGAAGTTAAACGTTATGGGCACGATTACAGCCATTGTTCGCTGCGACAGAAGCTCTGGTGACAACTAGTCATTTTGCCGTTGGATTAGTTATTTGTTTGCTGTTTCTCATCACCACTGGGTGACCGGTGTTGGCATTTCTGCGCTCTGTGGGTCCCACCGTTACTCACGAGTTTCGTAGGCCACAGCGAATATAGGGAGTGCGTAAAGCGACAATTGGGTGTTTTGAGTTGAAAGCGGGGTAGGTGAATCAGGACTCAACATGTGTGCGTGGTCTAGTCAGAGACCTGTGGAGACAGACCTGTGGATTTCTGGATGGACCATGCTGGATTTCGGATTTCCGGGAGACTCTTTTCTAGACAACCTAGGGTTACGCTGATATGAACTTACGGCGGGCTCCATTGGAAACTTCGAGATATGCTATCGTTTCTTCTTCAGGGTTGCTGTAGAAAGGAGCAAACAGAAGCTTCAAGTGGGCAATTGTTGCAGTAGTTTTTGTAGGGGGCGGGGTGCACAGCTGAACCGCACAGAATGGAAGCAGGTTACTGAAGGAGACCTCAGAACTGGGCTAGTCTTATGAACTGACGTTACGTTGAAAAACTTCGCTAATTTATATTGTATCGGCGTCTTATCATCAAGGTTTCTGATGGTTAGGATAGTCTCTTAACCAAGTCTTTTGCGATGATTTTGTCAGGAACTGAAATAATTGGCTAGAGCATCACCGGGATGGTTTCCTAAGTCTGGCGTAGCGGCATGGATAGTTCAACAGCCCCGCTGTTGGAAGAATTGTAGACTTGGCTGGCAAGAGGTCTGCATATCCAGGGAAGTTGATTATAACTCTATCGATAGCGCGGCTAAACCGTGCGTGGGTTTTGGCAAATCTGGAGTAAGTGAATGGGTCTGTATTTTAGACCTGAGACCTCAATGAAATCCACGGAGTGATTATAGGGCTCAGCATGCTGATCATGCCTTCGGTGGTTACCGGCTGTTCTGTGAGCCTATTTTCACTTTCGGTTGTTCCTTTAGTGGATAACTAGCGAATCCGTGACACCCAAAGGTTTTACGGTCACCGACCTTCCGGCTTCTTAGAGAAAAATATCAGGCTCCCCAAGTTTGAGTTCTGTCGTTGGCCATGGTATGCAGAGGAACCCTTAGGTACAGGAGAATTACCTTCTTAACAAATGGATTCTGCGACGGATGCATCCAGCCAGATGTTCTGTGAGAAATAATTCACAGGTAGAGAACATTCCAGACTGAATTTTATGACATCGCACGAACAACTTCCATATAAAATATGATGGTGAAGGGGCAAGCATGATGCACGCATGTGGGTTCGGACAGCTTCTTGTGAGCTGTGAATTAGGATTTGTTGACCCTTACGGGACGACCCGAAAGTTCCTAAAAAGCAGAGTAGAGTCAGCAAGCATGGCTTTCGTTGACCCACCTCTGTTCTATGCAGCGTGGTTAGGCGGGGCAACTAGTTAAATAATTCGCGATGAACATGATTATTTCAGATCAGTTTTTTAGAGCACACAGAAGAATGCCTGAAAGACAAATAAGAAATACGAATTTGAAAAGAACTGTTGAGTAGAGTTCCTTGTGGTCCACAGATGAAGATTCATAACTATGGATTCCATAGCCCAACGGAGTTGGATGCATGCCGTTTGTGAGAAAAACCTCAGGTTTTGCGCGGATGGATATCGCTGACACCCGCGTATTAATACGGTGAAGATCAAAAGTGGTGGTTGTTTGTCCACAGGGCGCTGGTAATAAGTCAGAAAACGTATTCATTCCTGCACTCAGTTTTGTTCCTGGAGTTAAAAGAGTAGGCTTTTGGGATGTTAGAAATGAGCAAAGGTTCTGTTAGACTGCTGAGTAGCGCACAGGTATGAATGGCGGTTCCGGATTGCAGGAGTTTCTTGCGGGCTGCTGCATGAAAAAGACGGTTAAAAAGTAGCCAACTTTTGGGAGGAAGACGCAGATAATAGTGCGAATGATATTGCTGAGAATCCCGCCGGAAAAGACACTAGGATTGAGGGGTCATTCCACTGGGGCAAATGACCTGTCTTAAATAACCCGTACATCAAAGGTTCGGGGTCAATTTTTTATGGGTTCCCGATTTACCATGGATTTTTTCGTAGGAATCTTGGGGTGGAAAATGAAGCACCACTTAAATAACGATGGAGAGCAATCGTCAGTGACCTACTGCGCGGTGGGAGTGCTTGGACTCTGGTCAACTGCACTGTAGCGTTCATGCACCGTGGCAATGTAATCCACTTCCGAGGAATCGGAAATCGCATTTAATTCTCCTCTCTACTTTTGTATTTAGGCTGCACAACTCGCGGGCGTTTTTCTTCCCTGACTCCCGATGTTTTTAAACATCCTTCCAAAAGAATTCATCAGAATCCTTGGGGTAGCCCCGAACCCTTTTCCTTCTGTACATTCGTTGTAGTAGGATCTTTCTGCAAGGATATAACAAAAAGAATAGGGTCGTTATGGGTTGTTTGCTAGTAGGGTCCTTGGGCCGTCTTGATGTTAAGTACCTACCTAGAAATGTAAAGGGGCGTTTTCCAGTAAATCAATCGGCCACTTCCAATAGTCCTTGCTCGTGTTGGCCTAAGCGGTTAAATCGAAGCAGTCTTTGACACTGAAGACGACGGTGGCGCTATCCAATACTGATCGTTTGGCTGGCGTCCCACATTGTCCCCCATTTGGTTCAGAGGCGGTTATCCCATATTTCGCCGCACATTTATCTGTTTCGCTGCCGACCGCCGTGTGGCGGGCAACGAATTTTACTTTGACGCCCTCATCCGAAGGGTACAGTTCCTTTTGAAAGCCGGCGGAGCCATTTTGTTAAATCGGAGGCGGCATAGCACCTCAGCCAACAGTAAAGCCCACTAAGGTCCGCGCGACAGTCAATCACTGGGTGTTCTCTGCAAACTCTGTGCAACCAAAGACGGCGGAGCTTTTCTCGCCTCTTAAGTTTCAGAGCAGGATGATAGGGGTATGATATTACCCGTCCCATGGCAGGCAAGGATATCTCTCTACGCCTTAGTTTTCTTTGACAGCCATCAGCTTGGAGTATAGTTCCAAAGAATATTAGTCGCAGTAAAGGGTCTCTTTTTGGACAATAACTGTCGAAGCGCGTATGACAAGCTTTTGAAAATACTTCTGGCATGCAGGTTTCAAAAGAATAGCATTTTGAAGTGGTTTGGCAGGTTTCCGATCCAATTTTGCGCGGCATCCGAGGCCGGGAGCTCGCTATGATAGCATTCGGGCAATCGCCCCTGAGCGCAGGTGTTTCCTGATCTTAGAGTCTGTCCACTTTCTGTCTCTGTGATTTTCAATCCCCAAATGATCAAGCTGATTGAGCGTCTTCTACATTCAGAAGTAAATTTTGCAAGCACGAGAGCCGTGCTTATTGCGGGAGACACCTGGCCCCTAGCCGCACAGCTGGCTAATCCTGTGAAAAATCGAAGGCGAACGAGTGATCATTCCACTGCACTTCCCCAGTTTGCTGAGACCATTTTAGTTAGTGTGACCGTCTGGACAAAGGTGTACCCAGTGATTTTTGTGCTAGGTTCGGCAGGTCAGTCAATTTAAGTGTAAATGTAGACTTGAATCGTTGTTTAGTTTGTCACTGAAGAAACGTCAAACATACTCGGCTAGCAGCTACAAATTTGTCCCGTCCATTATGGAGGCGGCTGATAGTGAGCTAATAATCTTTTTCTGCAAAAATCTTTCACGCCTCTATTTTTAATCCGACCCACTGTCGGCAAAAGTAGGCACCCTTAGAATCACACCAGGATTAACCATTACCATAGTTGTCGTGCTCAAATGAACGGTTTTTGGATGGACTGGGATATCAAGTTAAACATTTGCGTCTTTGGCAGATCTATCATGGATACTACCTCCGCCCGGTAAGGCAAGCGACAGTGCCTGCAGAATTGCATCTTGCACTCCATTAGGCTTTTATCCTGGCAGCCATCGTACGATTTGAAATCTGGCTTGCTTTTTTGCAGAGTCATGGGTCTCACTGACGAAGGCCTTCGCTCACTTCCTGCAGTTCAATATTCGGTAGCCGGTACGGCAAAATGTGCAACTGGAATGAGTCATTACGTCATGCAAGTGGATGTGGGCACTTGACTAACTTCGGACTTTGTTGCGATCGTTCGCCACACGTTACGCTCTCATGTTTGATCGTGTTCATCCTTTTCATCGCGCTTCCTGAAGGTTCCTAAACGCTTCTCCAACGCTTTCATAACTTTACTATTCTTTTAGTTAGTGCCAATACCTATGTTTTGCTGACGGCGCCCGGAAATTTAAAAGGTTTACACAGCCATATCAGAATGGAAACTAGCAGATCTACTTGCAAGACATTTTGTAACTGTTGCATTTTTTTACAAGAATTCTCTTCCTTGGCCGACAGTAACCAAACGGATAAGTTCGCGCGTACGAATCTTCCCACCGCTGGCTAACTTTCCACTTGGTTGCACTCTGTTGGCCGCAGCATCATTCCCGAGAAACGATAAACATCCTTATTTTATTAACAAAGGAATTAAAAGATAAAAGAAAAGAAGCTGTGGACCGAAAAATTCCAGCGGTGTGAAGAGTGTTAGAGCAATTTGCAGCCAAAAGTTTTCCCTAAATCCAAGACAAGATGGATTCGTAAGTTGTAAGTTTCTGAAATAATAGATTGGAGACAGCAGTAACGCAGAGAGGTCCCAAATGCGCGTGCGCAACAGCACAAACAAAAGTTCCTGTTTGGAATTATGCACGTGGCCTACACGAGTCTCAGGTAGGGAGTATCCAAAGCAAGTAGTTTCATGCATGTAGAAATGTGCGCAAGCTAAACTTAAAATTTGCTCCACGAATCCCGGCACAAAATATGCCCGCGGAATATTTTCCAGAATTGGCGCCATATCCATCCCTTCTTGTGACCCAAAGGATATGGAGACCATGAAACTACTGATCTTAGTACCAAATCACTTGGAAGCCAACCCCCAGGAACTTTTAGAATAGCTAAGGAACACAGGTCGGGAAGGAGACACTGTGCTCTTCTTGCCTGAGGTCACCACGAGGTCAGCTTCGGCTGGGTATTGCCCAACAACAAAAGTAACCAAAGCGTGTCCATGTTAACATTACCGGGAAAGACCCATGCAACCGCAGGCAGTTTATCAAGTGTTAGAAGCATTTTCGCACATGTGATTCTCGTTAGATGGAGATGCTCGTAAATAAATCAGGTTGAAGGAGATTGGGAAAACCCATATTTGGATTCCTCACTGGATTTGCCACGCATAATTAGGACTAGCCGAGTTTTGAAGGCTCCCACCGAAATGTATCATTGGATATGTGCATGACACATTTGTCGATTGAGGAAGCGCGAATGCTGGATGGAAAATAAATATACAACAAAAAATTCAAGAATATTACATTAGAGTTTAAATAAAGATTGCAGAATATAACTGTGAATGATATAATATTGATAACACAGTATTGTTGGTAAATGTAATGCGCCAACGTTTCGACTACCGTGAGCAGTCTTTCTCAAGGCAGGGTATGACTTGTCATGTATCACTGCTCTGGCTGGGCAACAAGGCATGTACTGTGACCTAAGCTCGAAACATATACTACCATAGTACGTTAAGGGCGCAGATTCCATGATCTGACTGGTGCTTGACGTTGGCCAAAATAACGTCGCGTAATTGGCACTTGCTCCTTTGTGAAGATCACAAACGTTGTGACTTCCTTTCCGACATTTCCTGATCGCATGCCAACTGCTTCAACTTCAACATATCGTGCCCTCCGTTAATTTTGGACTGCCTCAAAATTACGGATAAAGCATCATTTCCATTCGAATTGCACTGGACGTTCTCCGCATAATGGACATTTCTTAAATGTTTCAAAAGAGGCCCAATATTTCACGCACCTAGAGCTCCTCCGAGAGCATTGAGCGGCGAAGCTTCACATGAAGCGATTCGTTGCCGAAGTAAAAGCTGTGGCTGTGTATTACGCGGCAGCTTCGAGAGCAGTGTGACCTCCCAACCGCTTTGATCGTCACGTGAGTCGCATAATCGGTGCCAAGGTAACTGTGACTGCAGGTTTACTAGAGAAGATGTAACGCTTAGATGGCCAGTTTACCTAAAGTAGGGCAGCAGTGCATCACATATGAAAACGGCTTCCCTTCTTGAAACTGAATGTCTCCTCTATATTCACAGTTTCCTCTCAGTTATTTCAACTTAAGAGGACGTGCATGTTGTCTGAAAAGTGAAGCCTCACATGTACTAAGGTTACCTTCTGAAATTCGCAGAAATTGATTTCAAAGCTAAGAAAATTGTCGGTAACCCGATGCATCATGCGACAAAATTTGGCCGTATCGACATGTGTACAATCGTGAGATAACCTGAAAAAAGTGGTGTCCAAGCCGATAAAGAATTTTTATTGGAGCCCCCATATCAATCATAGGGATCCCTTCAAATGAAGATGAACTGGGAAGATAGCGTCAAACAGCATCATTATGAAACCATGGGAACTTATATTTATTAACCAATAAGTTCGTCGTTCACATGAATTGCGGAACCTAGTCATTGTTAATTTCATGAAGAAACACTCACTTCGACAATGCCGAGCATCCGCAGCTGATTACGACTGCCAGCGAAGTTTGACACAACCATGTTTTGGCCTTCACCCATTCAGCCTTTGATTATTCGCTATCCCGTAATCGATCGAGAGTTGCTTTGCAAAATTGCGCTCAAAACCCGAGAACAGAATCATTGCAGTGGAAGAGCGACAGCGTACTGAAGCTCGTCTGTGTGAAAAATTGGGCCATTGGTTTTCTTCAAGCTGTGAGTCATGCGATTTGAAATAACTGGATGTATGTTGACGACATAACCAACTAGTTAGAAAATACTTTTCTTAAGTTTGTTGACGAAATCATGTAAATGAGGGTAGCATACGGTGAAGCTATCCAGAGGGATCCGGCTAATGTTTAGCAGTAATCGGTAAGACAGGATTTCTTACTGAACTTGAAGAACTGCCAGCGGTTTATGTAAGGAGAAGCTAATCACCCTCTCTACATGGGTCCACCTGGATACCAGGTCGCGATGAGACATAGAAGGGAGGTAAATGACCTAGGGAAATTAGTGGCTACGGGCTTCAAACCTGATCTGCAGTATCAGAAAGCAGTTAAGAGGGCATCTCTTATCAACTTGAAAGGACTGTGGGATCTAGGAGGGGTGGCCTTCTGCCGCCGTTAAAGACATTTGTCCGACCGCACTTAGAGAACCGTGTCCAGGCGTGGAGACTGTATTTAGTAGGGGATGGGAAAAGGCTGCAACAAGTTTAGTGTGCTTTTACGCGCTGGTTTGAACATTTGAGGCATGTGGGACATGAGCAGAGGCTGAGGGCACTTGGTTTGTACTCTTTGTAAAGGTGTACGTAAAGGGGTGACCCAGTAATTCCTCCAAGATCGTTAAGGACCTGTTCGGAATACGGGGATACCATGGAGCCCTACTCAAGATAAGGGAGAATAAAACACCAAGAGGGAAAGGGTAAAAGATTGCACGAGGGCATGTAACTACCGGATTGACAGGCAAGTCGTTTGGGATACGAGTGCTGCATGGCTGGAACAAGCAACTGACGGAAGTGGTCGAGGTGAGTCCAGTGAGCGCATTGGAAGGAGACTAAAGAGTATATGGCTAACTCATTTTGGAGAGGATAGTGTTTGCCTTTTAGGGTTCAGGAGATGGTCGGAAGATAAGCAACTCACTGACTTTTCCCCCTTGAAGGTGACAGAAATCAGAGTCGGGGTCACATGCATGATTCGCGATTCCACCGTGGGAGTTGAAGAGGTCTCCCACCCGCCTGCGGTAGATGCATCGTCTGATTCAAGGAGCTTCCGGTGCAAGAACCTGTATGATCAGGCATCTCGCCGTATAATCTTGTAGTCTAACTGGAACTGGAACTGGACCTGACCTGAACGATTGACTGGGCCAACTACAATCATTCCTGTGAGCGCTCGTTTTGAATTCCCCGCAAGATGTTGTGCTTTTGCAGTTGTTAATTGCAAGAGTGAGGTGCAGGTTTATCCCTTGACAGGATAATGTCCGGCAACAAAAAGGATGAACTATCTCAGTGTGTCGAATTGTCTCAAAACTATGTCCTTCCAGTTCGAAGTGCTGCTAGAGACGAATGCCTTCTTGAGCACGAAAACGTAGAGTGCCCACTTACGTTCATATGTGAATCTGGCGTAAAACAGAATCGAGATACCAATGTAGCGGGGTTCTGTAAAGGCAAGAGCCTTTTTTACCCTTTATAGTTTTTAGACAGGAAACAGTCCGGTTTGTCTGCGGATTCGGCTCCGTCATCCACCGAGCCGAGCTCCGGTTTTATGTTAATCAGTGTCAAACGCCTTTCAAAAGTGAAACGCATTAATCGCACCAGGTCGGCCTCTTCTCTGTCTGCACACCCAGATCATGAAGGACATGTAATTAACAAAGCCAGCATCGATTTATCACCGCGCGACGACAGCAGCCATACCACGTCCAGCCCTATGTGTGAAGAAGAGGAAGCAGATGATTTCCATGGGTCTGGATCAATTGAAGCAGAAGAATTCGAAGATGATGAAATTGATGAGTCTGAGGGAGCAAATGAGGATGACAGCACAACCATCGTCGTTAGCACTGCCGGGAGGGTATCTAGCAAGTCTGCCGATGCACATAGGTCTGTGAATTCGCTTTCAGGTCCTCAGGTATTGAACATCGGCCGAGTAAGTTTATGTACTTCAGGAAAAAGGTTGTTTAGGCTAGTTGAGTTTTCCTTGTAACCTTTTCAATATTCAGTTGGATGATATTCTCATGACAATTATTGTTCATCCGACCATTGTAAGGCACGTACTTTTGAGTGTTTCAACCACCGATTTTACACATGGTTGTGTGAAATGTTTCATATAAAAACCAAATTTTGCAAAATCGACAGTCGGAAGCAGGCTTGACTCTCGCACTAACTTTTCGTGTGACAGATGACAACTCGTGCGTGCTGTTTTAATTCATCGTTATTTTCAACGGTTAGCGGTAAACAGCAGGACAACCCTCACTGACCACTGTCTTCTTCCCAAGGTTACATGTTTTTATTAAAAAGAGTGGATATCCAAGGGAAACAGGAAGTGGATCTAAACTGGCGGCAAAAAATAAGTCGCTACTGTAGTCAACACGCGGAACACAGTCTA
>LUCM01011767.1:0-23069 GCA_008360955.1 Fasciolopsis buskii | reverse complement strand
TCCAAATATCACGAATTAAGAAGGTAAGTGATTTCATCAGAGCTTCTCCACCCAGTTTGAAAAGAACGGGCAAGTACGTCGGGACTAGCTACTTTTCCCCTCTTCAGAAGTCGAATGTTCGACTCCACTTCCAATTTTGTTGGGCGTGGGGGGTCGACAGACATCTAAGGATTCGCAGCTGCGGGCGTCGGCCTAAATACGTTAGTATGTGGCCAGCTAAACTGATCATTGAATTTCTGAGTCCAACAGTCCACCCTTTGTTGGCGGATGAGCCCAAATGTTTTGCTTCTCAACGGTCAGTCCTCATTTATTTGTACGTCTAACAAGCTTTCGCTCCTTGCGTGTACTTGCGGTGATAGGAGTCCGGAATAGATGAGTGGCACCCGTCTGGGCGAAATGCTGACCGGCTCAAGCGTCGATGAACCACCGCGGAGGATTCTGGTCTGCCAGGTTTAGAAAAGCTCAGGATAAACGTATCCGCATCTTGAAGAATAATAATGGTGAAATTAAAGGTAAATGAGGAAACTGTAGAAGGAAAACAACAATCATTCCAAGTACAGTAGATCAGGAATTTGGGAAAGTCAACCTAGTTGACGTGGTCGTGGTGTCAAAATGTGTCTTGAGGAGGACAGGTCTGCGGCGAGTAATTTGATGGGAGATCAGATAGTACAATAATTGGATGAACCTAGGGGCGGAAGAATGGGGAAATTTGAATCGACAGGAAGAACGGAAGTGAGGACAAGACCTAGAGTATGGTATGGCCACGCGGTCGAACGCGTATACTTATTTGAAAGTCAATTAATTGAGGTAACTTGTTGACCACAGCGAATTGTTCGGCTTCGAATCCCATGACCGAGGTGTGTTCAGGTAAAGTTCAAAATTGGAGGGATCACCACCGCTAGGGGAGCGATAAGCAACACAAAAGTGGTGATTGAAGACAGAAAGTTGGAGTTTTGACCACACGAGTTGAAAACTGCGATTGAAAAAGTCGAGATTTGGTACTAAGCTGGTGATTGCTAACTAGTGAACAAAAACATAGAAACCTGCTTTGGGAGCAACAGAAGAATGAATTGTATAGTTGGTAAATTGGATCTGGATGTCGTCTGACGATGGAGAGTTTTGAGTTCTGGTTAAAAGTTAGGCCAGAAAAGACTGAAGAAAATGTTGTACAGAATCAGTTGCAGTTCAGTCTGTGGATGTTAGGAGGAGTGGTGAGTTCTCGACGGTTTTGCAAGTGCGTAAAACAGGAGTGTGTGATTGGGTAATGTCATAATTAATGTAGTAGGAAACCGGCAACGGTGGTACTGAGACTTTAAGTAGCTAAGCACATAAGGCCCCAGTACATCAGGAGTCCCAACGAGCCCGGTGATAGGTAGTCCAGTCACTAGGTAGGAAGAAGATTAGTCTTCTTACCCGAATCCTTTCTCACCAACGAGGGCCGCCATAGAGCGTAGAGTGGCTGAGTGGGGATCCACCTGGTTGGATCAGTTATTCTACCACTAATTTTTCCCGCTGAGTTACCTGTTCATTTTAACCCCCCAGATTGAAGGATCAGGACTGCTTCGTCCTGCTTCTACCCACTGATTGATTTAATCTTCGGCTTGAGATAATCCGTCCTGTATAGCTTGGCGGGTCATGGAGGCACGCACGCCATTGCCTCACATCAGGATGCAAGAAGTTCATGTGACCGCGTCCAAAAACCGTTCTTGTTGTATTCAAAAACAGGGGGCTTTATATGTTTTGAACGCAATATTATATGAATTCTAGGCTACATAGGGCCGCTACCTCCACGTATGCTAATTATCCTGACTGTCCAATGACCTTTTTGTAATGGCTTGGCTCATCAGAGGGATAATACTGTCCTTCGATAAGTTCTTTATTTGAATTTGAGTGTATTGGTTAGTGTCATTCAGTAGCTAGGTAACTCACACTCGCCTCCATGTCGTGGTGCACTTTATTGGCTTGTTCTGTTACACTAAGATTGCATCTTGGTGTGATGTGACGGCTTACGTCTCTTCATGACCCGACAAGCTATACAAGATGGGTTGACGCAAGATACGGCGGCGCCGGGTGGTCGCTGAATAGAGGCCTGACAAAGTAGTTGAAGTATGGACGCAATGGGCCCACTACGCGGGAGGGGGGGTGCAGCTCCTTCGGCCATAACCATGAAACTTAGTGGCGTAGAATCACATACGTTCTCGTTAGCTCAGGTGTAGTAATGAGATGAGCGACAGCAAGTTGTCGTCTACCGTCATAGTCACCACCGGATCAGGGATTCTAACCTCTGACCTTTTTGATGACAAACGCGTAGCTCATGGACCATGCCGTCTTGTCTCCAACCTTCTCTGTTTGCCGCTGTCTACCTATAAGGCCCCCATTGTTAACACGACCGAAACTCGCTGCGGTTCATTGTCAAATAGTGTCGTGTGTGTTCCTCGGTCTGTTAGCTCACATTTTCCCGAGCTTCGTCGCCTGCGAATCTCGGCGCCTTCAAAATCCGTGCTCACACAGGCCGATCAACAGAGATAAATATCTGCTGCATCAGTGAAACACGAATTCAGGACCCAACTAGCTGCGACTAGTGTCTCACCAAGGCTTTCCCTGCCTACCTCAAGAATTAAAGGAGCTCAATCTGCGACTGAGCTTGGTGTAGGAAGTTTACGGAAAAGGTTGAGGCCGCTCTTTTGGATCGGCTCTCAATTAACAGTCGTCTATGTGATGTGAGTTTCCAGGGGTCGGTTGGTGTTCGAAGGGACCACAAACCCAATTGGCCGTAGAATGTCTGTCTGATTCAGCTGTTTGCACCAGAACGATCAGACGAGCTAACAAATCCAACAAACAGCGCTATGGTTAAGGAATGGAAATGAATCAAACAGGTGATGCACTTGGGACTTAATAAAAGCACTTATCTCATTGTCTCGTGAGATTTGGAATGAAGAGCGTATTCCGTTATTGTGGGACGAGTCCTTGTACCTATCTTCAAGATGGGCACATGCAGTGACTGTAGCAGTCAACCTGTAGTCAGCTCGATTCCGAGTTACTAGGGCCGTTTGACGCTGTCTTGGTAAACTAACATAAGAGAACAACTGACTGGATTCCCTCTAGGTCGAGGTTGCATCGACCAGACTTTCAGTCTGTCAGCCATCTGAAATGCGCCGCTGTCGTTCGATAATCATTTTCTATCAACTTGACAGATGCCTCCATTTCAGTTCGCCGAATAACGTCATTCAATCCTGTTCACCAAAAGAACATGCCAGTTTTTGAGTCTGCTGCGAACTAGGTATTTGCACACCTTTCGTCGCGTAAGGGTGCGGTAAGGTACCAAGTTCACTGTAAATGATGAGCGGTGTTCGACATAGGTGTCCCATCTCCCCATCCTTGTTTAACTTCGTCATCGACGAGGTAATGGAGGATGGTTTAGGAAGTTTTCAGGATGTGGGCTTCGAACTGTCAAATGGGAAGAGCTGTGTGACCTAATCCTGTTTAGCATCTGGACTTCTTGGCAGGATCCGTCCGTCATTCTACATAGATTGCACGTCTGAAAAGAATTCCATACTGCATCGGACGCCGCGCAGAATAATCCGGACCGCGCTTCCCGCTGCGAGGTGAGTAGTGATAAGTATGCTACTGCTCAGAATTCCCCCTTATTCGACCTTTATCTCCTACCCTCAGTCGTCTCCCTTAGCCTCCCTCTGCCTACCTGTCAGTCAGGTACTCGCTACGGTTCATTGTCACACAGTATGGTAAGTTATTTTTAACCTGGAAGCTCACGTTTTCTCAAGTCTCTTCAGTCTGTGGCATCAGCCAAAGTAAGTCCAATATCAGAACTAAACACGCCTGCTGACCAGCTTGCTTGAGGGAGCACACGTTGGAGCCGAAATTCAGAGGTTCATAATCGTTCAACGTTAAACACCACGATGATGAACCTCTGAATTTCGGCTCCAACGTGTGCTCCTTCAAGTAGGCTGGTCAGCAAGCATGTTTAGGTCTGATATTGGACTCACTTTGGTTGATGTCTGCTGCGTTAGGGAAACACGAATTCGAGATTCGAGTAATGCATTTAAGCTAATATATCTTCGAGATATTTCCTGGCCGCCTCAGAAAACGAAGATGCGAGTCTGTGGTGTCGTCCAGTGCTAGTCTAGTGCGCCGTGCACTATTTTCCGTTTTTCCGGAGTGGAATAGGCCACGTGGAGATCAGCAAATAACGTGGCAGCGTGGAATAAGAAAGCGTAATTGGGTCGCGGAAGATCCACCCATCAGCTGGGTGGACACTGAATGATAAGGTAGCGAACTGTGAACTGAGGCAATCCTGTTATCACTTTCTAATCAGAATAACTGAAGACCTATGCGTTTGTACAGTTGAAGTTTATTCTGAGTGTTGGCTGATACGATATTTTTTCTTTCCCCACTTCTGTATGTCAAGTTCTTGTTCACTTTGGATATTCATTCTTTCTGTAGCAACAGGTAACTCTAGGAGGAAGACGGTCAGTGGGGCTTGTCCTACTGTTTAACGCTGGACGATAATGTTTACGATACTAACTTATTGTTAACGAATGCGGGATAACGCGTACTATCAGTCACTGTGCTAAATAATTATCACAAGGATGGTTGTCACTCGGTTCTGTTTTACGGTCGCGAGACATGGAATGTTCGTGTGGGAGATGTTCGTCTGTTAGAGGTTTTCGACCCCCGATGTCTACGTAGTATCGCTAGGATTGGATGGAGTTATTGGGTGAGTAACGTAGATGTCAGGAATCTAGTACTAGATGCCAATTCTGAGAATACCTTGTTTCAGCCTATGAAACTTGATAGACTACGCTGGTTGGATCACGTGTTGCCTATGGCAAACACTCGTCTACCATACCGTCCTCTTTTGTGTTCCTCCCAAGGAATGGAAGAAGCCACCCGGAGGTCAACAGATGACGTGACAATGGTTGTCACTGGACAACATTGTCATTGATTTCCCTGTTTTATTTGAACCAGACTCTGTTTTTTTCGACCAAAGTTTTAGTGAAATCGTAAATCGTAACTTCCTAACGCCCGGTGAAGATCCCGAGATATGTTTGCATAGTGACTGCTTTCCACTACGACTGGTTCATACTATCTCCGTAATTGACATAGGCTTCCGAATCATTATTGTGGTGCGTTCTCGTGATTAGTAGGTAGCTTTCAGTCTAATATCCACAAAAATCACCCGAAAACTGCATCATTTTTCACCGAATTGCCGTGTTTTCGTACTAGTTCAGGGTCAATCTGCTTGCGATGGTGTTTCTTGGACCAACACTGCAGTAGGAAACTTTTCATGGGCTTTATGTAAGGTTTGTGATGCAAATATAAGCTTAGGTTAAATCCGTTTATAATGAGTATACTAATGAAATGTTACGCAAGCGCTGTGGCCCCCGAGGTCCGTATCATGATGATTCTTTGGGACGTCTAGAGTTTACTTATTTGTGTGAATACCTATGATGTTGTTCGACTATTCACTAACAGTCATTTTTGAACTATGCCCCGTGATGGTTGCGCATCCGTCCAGCACGCATATCACAATGTTCTTTCTTAGGTTTCACAGTCTCGAATGTCGTGTGTTTATCCGTTGTCGTGTGCGCTCAGCGACCATGAGAAAAAGACAGTGCAAAATACTATAGTGTTTAGAAGAATACTGATATACTTATTTTTGAGAAGCTCAAAATATTTGACCTTTTTCCACCGGTTGCAGACGATTAATGGGTCGGAATTTTTCCCATTTGGATGAGACAATTTGATTGTTATCGAGCCTTCCAGACTATTGTTCCCTTGCTCAGCGTCGTAATGAGAATTATAAAAGGTCACATGAATTGTTCCTCAGTATGTTGATAAATTTTAATGTGACTCACAATTCCCAATCCTATCATGTGATTTTGTTCGGTGTTTGCCAGAAACCTTTACTCTACTGTAGGTCGTAGTTGACAAGTAATCGTCAGTAGCAGTAGATGGCAGTTTGCTAATTCTTTGCCTCCTACATAATATATGCACAGGCTGTTATATGTATGCATTAGTTTTCGAGGTCACAGTACCGAGCCTTTTGTCTGTTGACTAGTTTCTAATATTTGCATTGGTCATTCTGCTATTAAAGCTTCCAAAGTTTGTGCGACCGAACATTTTGGTGCCGTGGGCACTTTGGATCTGACCCCATCGAAAGTCCCACCGGTTGCTGCGTCTTTCAAATTGGATAGTACCCACAGTGAAACCATAGATAATGATGAAAAGTCGGCAACGTGGGGGTGGAACTCGACAGAACCTACACGTGTATGGCATAGCCCACATAGCGATTTTCACGTCCTCCCATGGTTCTGACTGCACGGTCTGTACATAGACTTATGCTAAGTAAATGTATGCTAATGCTTTTGGCTCATCTGCCTTTTTACTACTGTCTGACCCAGTCAGATATTTACTGGTCGGTTGAATGAGTCTAGTCTTGGTATGAGCTCTTCATTGGTTTGTGTGCGTGATGATCGCCAATTTGTTTCTTTATTTGTCCCCAAATGAGCTCTACTACGAAACGAGATGGCCACCTGTGGACTCCATTGGTGATGAAGATAAATCCAACTTGCCTTTAGGCATGATGCGGTTGTTGCGGTCTGTTTTAGATTCAGTGGAACGATCGCATTGGCTTGCATGTAGAGGCGTAGGTGTATACTGACGATGTGTGCTTGCACGCACCTAGTGGTGCTTCTCATCCACCCACAATCCTCATTTTTGACGAATGAAAAATCGTTTGTGTGGTTGTTTCAGAAACCCAGCGAATTGCGCAAAGTCTTATGTCTACGAAATAGTGAAATATTTGTCAGGAATTTACTCTATTCATTTGTCTTCATTCCAGCCATCGCGAGTTCACTCGAGCACTCAGACCTTATCCAGGCCGGACACACCAGTCGGACCCCGAGATCAGTGTGAGACAAGTATTGGATACTATACAGCACAGAATCGTGAAGCACAAAAAATTCCACAGACTCTACCCTCGGGCTTCTCTTTATCTGCGTGTGACCGACACTTTAATTTCGGTCAGTATCTACAGGAATCTTGCGCAAATAATCCCTTGGATGTCTTTCGTTATAATTCTGTGATTACTGATCATGGAAATGTTCCTCGGCTGCCTCCGTTTCTCACATCCCGCATTCAAACTAATAGTTCTCACTGCCGCTCCGAAGTAGATAACGATAGCCGTGCAATCAATTCATCTGTTCACACCGCACCGGTTTCGGGACACGCATCTCCTGAAAACACACTGATTACCGTCTCTACAACTGCCACGGAGTCGCTAGCAGTACCCAATATCACTCCCGTTTGCCCACTTAGGCCCCATCCATCCACAGCCTCCATGTTTTATGCTGCTTCTCCTTCGTTGAGCTTTGCTACTGCTAGTGGAGCGACCGCTGCTGCCAGTGCTGCTTCTGGCGCCGACGTTACTGGTGGCGATCTGATCTCGAGCCGGATTACTGAGTCTGCTAACTGGTCCAATCCACCCGGATTGGTCCGCCCGTCACTCATTCATTCACCCTACAATTTGCCCCTTTCAACTACACAGCCTCACCATGCGTTCTCTGGTTTACCTTTAACGTGCCCCTTGCATCCCCATTCGGCTGGGTCATCTGATGTGCGCTCTACACAAACGATTTCAAAAACTGAGTCTGACCAACTGACTGCAGAGGTCGTTGCCATCAGCACGGCCTCCTTACCATCACTCCAACCGGCTTCTCGATTCCGAAAGGCAAGAATTCATGAGACTGTTGAGCAGTGGTGTCACGGGCGTCTTTCAGTGCACGATTGCCATCTGAAGGCAGTTCCAGATTGGGTCTTAGATCTGCAGAAGAAGGCTCCGGTTCTGGATCAGGATATATCAAATGCTTTATCTCAACGCGTAAATTGTTTATCCTGTTTGGAACAAAAAGTGTTAGGTAAGTTCACTGCACATTTCTAACCACTGGCGGCAACATTACTCATATGTTGATGGTATCCCCATTAGGCATGAGACCATCAGTTTACTCACTGGCCTACAGTGTATCCATGTTTTGTAAGGCAAATACAAAGGAAACCTCACGAATTGGCCGTTATGCTCATGGTGCAGTGTTTTGAAAACAAATGTGCGTTTCAATGGTTCAGTAAACAAGGCTTTTATGCATTTACTGCCTAAGGGAACTGCACGAACACATAAATCAATAGTTAAGACGATCGACTTATAATACGCAGCTGATCTATCAGTTATAATGAACTTTCTAAAGCAATTATAGAAACCCACTAGTTTCGTGGTTCTTTATTGAATAGACCGTACTTTGAGCTAGTAACCAAAACCAGAGCACAGCACAAATTTAATGGTTGTAAAAACTAAAAGGTGAAAAGGTTCCTTTCTTGAACTGCAACAACTAGGCTCCTCTGTGTATTGTTATCTATTATTTGTGCTTGGGGGCGGCGAAGTAAGTATATTTTACGACACATGACCCACTGCGCTGCTAGGGCACGATACTGTGAACCATAGTCGATAAGAAGTTACTTTGAGACGAGTGATAGATAAGAACTCTCTACTGCCAAATTAATGAACTTGTTCGGTTTCTGGAAGCGTCCGAGAGACACCTAAGGTTGGTACCAGTCAAATATAGCCCTTTCATCTGGAAGACCGCAGAGTGAATCGTGACTTTTCGGGTGTCATCTTTACTTTTTGCTTCTGCTTAGGTTATTCAATGTTTATTCGACCAGATAAAATCCACCTTTCATTTAGACAGCGAGAAGAAGAGCCTGATTGTTCGTTGGGAGCCTCGGCTTACTGTGCGTGGACGAAAATACGTTAATTCCTTAGTTTTGGAAAAGTGGAATGTAAAGACAAAACCAGCGAATTGGCACGTCAGTGTTTGAATTACCCTCAGATATTAGGCGATTAACAAGTTTGAACCAGTGGAATATAATCATTTTGTCTGTGTAAAACGTTTCGGATATGGTTCATTCATTTTATACCGGATAGTCTTCGCCAGCTAAGCTACGAAGCCATGCCGGAGGGTATTCAAATATTTCACCTAAGGCACATGGATTGCTGTGGCGGGTGCCATGTGGTTACATTATGCCGATAACCAATGGTCTTTAAGGCTTCCAAATGCCTCAGCATGGTCGGGGGTGGGTGTCTCAGGCCCTGAGTTGGCCACTCGGGTTTGACGCCCCTCGAAACGCACCTAGGTGACCGGCGTCTCAAGTAGTCTTCGCTTAGGGAGTCCTATGCACCGCCTTCTCGTGACGAAGGTGTTCCTACTAAAGTGCCAGGATGAAAGTGAACGCCCGGCGCCCTCCACCGGGTTAACTAATCATTAATAATCAGTCTAGGGGAGTTCGTTAAATCCTGATTCCAAACCAACCACATGCGGCCCACGAAGTTCATGGATGTGTGCTCACTGACGTTCGTGGTGAAGGGGTGTACGTGGCACTGGAAATGTCTAGCCTCATCCAAAGAGCACATGAACTGAACAATCCGTCGCTGATCCCCGGTGGGTTACCTGACACTCACATCGTCCTGCTGCCTTGTGGGTTAGACCGTTTGGTCCTAGGATCGGGGTAGGGTCTCCGAAGTCCACCCTCTCTCTTCAACCGGGTAGTGCCAAGCCTGCAGAGGACTCAAAGATCCCGAGGGTGGCAGGTGATGTGAAGAGGGGGCATAGAAGAAATAACGTGTTGTGAACTTTTATACATTGTTTCTTTCTTTTTTTTCACCTTTTTCGCTCATCGCTTTCATCCTTCGCCATGATTCTGATGGCACTATCTGTATTCAGATTTTTTCAAAATTAATAAATGATCCTTAATCGAAATGTCCCAACATCCTTGTTCGTAGCATCACAATCCAACAAACAGTGCGAAATCCCCGGAATGCATTCCTGCGTGGGTAGGAATCCTGCCAGGGTCAGTGACCTTTCGTATTTCGGTCGCGGCATTTGTCCTGTCTACCAAACCATATTCACTACTTAACTGTCTCCTTTGGACATCTGAAATGTCAGTGCACAATCCAAATTTAGTCTGCAGCGAAATGATAACCACTTACAGTGCATTCACGTAAACATTTCAATAACAATTTAACTTCATAACTTATCCATTGCGAAGGTTTTGATCAATCATTGACCAACAATTTTGCTTTAGCCACCAGTGGTATTTTCTAAGTAAAAGACCCACAAAGTCGATCTCTTAAAGTTGTATTGGCTGTTGTCTGAACTTTTTTTCATTTAGCGATGCAGCTGTCCATAACTTACATGATCTTCTTTGTCTTAGATCGGACTGGTCTACAACAGGCGGCTGGAACAACTTCACAAAAAGTAATCAATGATGCTTATGCTTGCTCAGGCCAGTCAAAGGTAGATGAGAGTTATCTGCGTCGTGTACTTACCCGTGGTCCTCCCAAAAGCAACCTCTTTTCGTTTTGGGATGGCGGGGCTCGTGTTTATTGTCGTCTTCCTAAGTCTTCCCGTCTGTGCATACCACCGGGCCTATCAGTTTCCAACTTGCCTCCCCAACCGGAAGATGGTGACATATTTGTGCACAAAAATTTAACGGGCGCTGGAGAGTCAGATGAAATGAATGCAGAACCGGTAGATGGTTCTAATAAGGTCTTACCCGATTCAACAACTAACTTCAACGAAGAAAGCCATATGATCGGTGCTTCCATTCCGGAAGACGTTTCTCCGGCTCCTACCATACTTTTACCATCGATAAATGCAGACCCAGCCACGGCATATTTACGCAGACATCAAATAACTGCAGGAGTTCAGTTGGGTTATATTTCAGCCCACCAAGAATCGTTAATCAAAGCTGGAGATAGCATTTCGGCAGACGAGCTTTCTCTGCCACTTTCGGATGTGGCGCAGTCCTCTACAGGTTCTACGGACTACACTAACCACTCTTCACATCGTGAATTGCCATCGTTCCAGGCGAACCGGGTAATGACTGATCAGTATGGCGGTGAAAACATTCATATGCAAGAACCGGAGTCTTTCCTAGTCCGAAAGCGACCGATACTTGAATCCCTCCCAGTCACGGTACCTCCGACGAGTCCCACGTTTATGGATAGTGGGCTTGGATTGTCTTGCCCATCAGGTATGGCCGATGGTAAGCACAGTAAATTGGCTTCACATACCACAGTTAACGGATCAGAGCTTACAGATATCCCGCCTGTACAGCCCAAAATTCAACGAATCATGAATGGAGAATATGTCCCTTCAGTCCCCTCAGGAAATTGCGCGGTTAGTGGATATCACAACACAATGCCGCATTTAGTTGCTAACGGAATCCCAGACCCTCGATCGGACTCTGTAAAGCCCTCTTCTCTGTCGTCGCCAACTGCATCGTTTCGGTCTGCTGTCCCGTATTCGCACTGTTCCGAAGCGACCGCTTTGTTACTTGAATCCGTCCCACCGGTGACAAATGCGATGAACGGTGATTTGGGTGCAACTGTTATGTCTTCAAGTTTACATTCAAACAAGTCAACGGAGCGATACAACCATAAAGCATTTCTCAAGCGTTCTGCTTACGTTTCTGGGTAGGTTGGTTTTAGTTTTATTGATAATAGTCTAGTATATTGAGTCATCTTTCTAACTGCCACTCCTGCATCCTACCCAACAGTTTGTTTAAATCAGCCTATATCGTTGCTGCTTTTCCATTTTCACTCTGGTAGTTACCATTGTGCTCTAACTCCACGCAAAACAACGTGAAAATAGCTAGTAGCAAGCATTACGCAACTGCTAAACACGCTGTGTTTATGCACGAAGCCACAGATAGCCCGACTTTGTGATGCTTGCACGCTTGGATTTTCTTTCATTTCTACTGTGGTGTGCATGCGAATCATTTGAATGGTTACAGGCAGTAACTAGAATCAGTCATCATCATAGTCATCATCTTCATCATCATCATCATCGTTCAGCATTAAACAGCAAGACAAGCCTCGCTGACCGCTACCTTTTCCCCAGAGTTGCACGTTTATATAAAAAGAGTCAATATCCAAGGGAAACAGGGAGTGGATCTAAACTGGCGGCAAAAAATAAGACGCTACTGCAGTCAACACGCGGAACACAGTCTAACTGTATAAACCCATACTTTCAATCATTCTGACTCGATAGAAAATGACAACACGATCGCCACTGTTCACGGTTCACTGCCATATCCTTCAGTATCTCCAGCTAGCTAGTTGACGAGTCTTTCGGACCCTAACCACGAAGTCGTGAGACACCTACTTTACCCAAGTTTGCTGTATATTTTCTCATCCCACATTGCCACGTCATCTGTTAACGTGCACATGGCTTTTTCCACTCCGTGGGAGGACACGATGTGGTAGACGAGTGTTTGCCATACGCAACACGTGACCCAACCAGCGTAGTCTACTAAGTTTCATACGCTGAAACAAGCTATTCTCAGAAGTGGCACCCAATACCAGATTCCTAACCTCAATATTACTCACCCGGTCACTCCATCCAATCCTAGCCATACTACGTAAACATCGGTTGTCGAAAACCTCCAACCGACGAACATCGCCCACACACATACTCCACATCTCGCAACCGTACAATAGAACTGAACGCACTGCAGCACAGTACACACGACCTTTCAACTTCAGCGCAATATCAGGCCCACGCCACAGGTGCTTCAATCCAGCGTAAGCTGCCCGAGCCTTCGATATAGGCGTGTTTACCTCCACTCCCGAGCTACCGTCGTTGGACACGCAGCTACCAAGGTAGGTGAAACGGTCCACAATCGTTAGTTCCTCTCCATCCAGTATCAAGTTCGGCGCTGCTGTCGTCCAGTCCTGTAACAGTACTTTGCACTTTGAAGGTGCAATGCACATGCCAAACCGAGCAACCGATCTCGACAGTCTATCTAGTGCACGTTGTGCATGGTCCGCAGACTCGAACAGGAACACGACGTCGTCTGCGTAATCTAGGTCGCATAGCTTCCCTCCACCTCCCAGTTCGACTCCTACATCCCCGAGACCTCCTAAAGCATCTTCCATCACCTCGTCCATGACGAAGTTAAACAGGAATGGAGAAGTGGGACACCCTTGTCGAACGCCACTAGTCGTTTCGAATGAACGTGACAGTTCGTCGTATACCCTAACGCGACCATAGGTATGCGAGTACAATGCTCGCAACAGGTTCACGAACTTTGCTGACATATCCTTCCAATGGCGAACACTGAATAGTGCTGGTCGATCCACGGAGTCGAAAGCACCTTTCAGGCCGAGAACGACTACGATCGTAGGGCGGCGGTGCGTGTGGCGCTTTTCTAGTAACTGCTGGAGAGTGAATATCTGGTCGATGCAACCTCGACCTGAACGAAATCCGGCCTGCCGTTCGTGGATATTACTCTCGCTGATCGATGTCAAACGGTAGAGCATTATCGAAGCTAACAACTTAGTAACTATCGGAATTAAACTAATCCAATGATGATCGCTACAGTCACTCCGTGTGCCCTTCTTGAAGATGGGTACAGTCAGTGACTCATCCCATGATAATGGAATTTGCTCCTTGTTCCAAATATCACGAATTGAGGAGGTAAGTGATTTCATCAGCACCTCCCCATCCAACTTGAAAAAAACTGGGGACGACCGTCGGGACTAGTATCACGTATTTCAGGGGCCTGATTACAACTGGTTGAGGTTTTGGGAGATTACTTTATAATTTAAAAAAGCCAGAGTTGCTTTCGCGAACCCCTAAACACTTGTTGCCCCGCCCTGGCATTCGACTTTCGCTCAAGGGAATGACGTACAGTACCACAGTTCATAATACTCCTCACGGTTTCCCGACCTGGCCTCCGCGTTATAGGTTCGACGACTTTTTATATCCTACCACTGATGTCCTCGGAGCATTCTTCGAGCGTGTGGGGAATAGTGAGTGACTAATGACCACGTGCGTCGTCATGTGTTTGTTGAAAACAAGCATCTTCGGATTGAGATAATCGCTGTACAATGCCTTTAGTGGATTGAACACGTATTGCTTATTCTCTCCTATTGTCTGCTTTTTCATATCGTGTTTGCTTATTCTGGGCAAGGCTGAAAGATAGGGCAACTTGGTATAAAGATATGAAGAAATTAGCTTCGATTTTAGTATCGGTTAGAACTATCGGTCTTCCTGTCATCGGCTGGAAAATCCGAGAGGCGGGTCACAATCGGAGCTATAAGCGCGAATGCTGTTTGACCTGTCTGTACTACTAGTGCTCGGCGAACAATGACTAAAACAACAAGAAATCACAATGTGATCAGTTAAGTAACAAAACAACCCCTTTTCTTGCCGTGTATTGTTTTTCTCCCATCCTTCTGTATAGTTTATGTTACGTGTGGTGCTGACCTCATGGTTGTTTTGAAGCTGGTGATTAAACCGTAAACGCGTACAGAGTTTCCTTTTTCACTTCCCCGTTACAAAAACATAAGGATAACTTCTGTTGTCAGTTGCGACTTTAGTTAGGTTTTTTCGTAACACTTACGGGCCGGGGGAGTCACTTAAAGATTGTAAAACATTGCAGCTGTGAGTGTCTGTTTTCTCTATTTTCTTACAGTTTTTTGTATGTTCACTGATCAAACAACGCGATGCAGCATTTTAAGCGTTGCCATTAGTTATCTGTTCTTCCGCTCCGTCCACATCTAAATTGACTAAAATAAATTGAGATCCGTTACACCTACTTCCAATTATTTCTAATCGTGTTTTGATCGGCGCGGGATCGACGAAGACATCGTAGAAATCAAATGAGTTCAAAAACAAAATCGCATAACGTTCAAAAATCATGTAGTGAGGAATGTGGTGTCGGATCCAATGTGCGATCTTTTAGTGGCTAGTGTACAGACAAACTTGCAGTCCATGTTACTAGACGTTCGGTAACAAAAATTAAATAGCGCATCAATGGCCATCGGAGGCACGCGGGCGAGTTATCAAAGTTCGGTTTTCACCTTTGAATTACCAATGATTAGCTCGAGAAATCAACCATATGTTGGCTGGTATGGGTTCATTGGTTTTTTTTCTTCTGAGTGACGTAACACTTCCGCCTGTTATTTTCGTAGATCTTTCTGTATTTGTTTGAGTGGCATTTACATATACCAACTTACATTTCAACCAAAACGTCCACTCCATATTGAACCCTAAATTTTGGAAGAAACAACGGTACAAACCGAGAGTAGGGTAGAAATCAGGTGATATATATATATATAATTTTGTTTACGCATCCAGATACTACTTCCTGCTTATATATATATATATATATATACATATATATATATATATATATATAGTTTGAATGCACATTCTGCCAAGTCTGGGCATGGCGAAACACGAGACACGATCAGACAAAAGAGTGAAGAAAGAGAAATAGTTAATTCTTTTTGTCCGGTTAAGCGCCTGCTGCCTTTTGCGTTTTTTGATTTTTTCTCAAGTTACTGTTGATCGGACATCCCAGCGAACATTTTATCCAGGGATATCTTTTTTAAGTCATTTCCTTCAGTGTTATATACATTTATCTTGTGGACGAACTTGGCACGAGGTTCGATATGGCTGCCTGCAATTATAGCAGCTCGTTTCTAAATCAGACCGAAAGAAATCCTGATCTCCAGGAAACCACGACGCAGAATCTCGAATGCTTATTTAGAAGACCATAGAAAATTATTGCGATGCAGCAAGGAGTAATTGGAAGTACCTGTAATCATGTTTGAAAGTAATAGGTTGTAACGTCTAAAGCTCTCTCCATCATACGAAGGAGAAACGACAGCCGCTGCCGTTTGTCACACCTGTGAACAAAAAAAATGATATGCACGGGTCGACGAAAGAGGTCGCTTCTGATTGAAGAGTTGGTGAGCCACACAAGTTCAAAGGGAATGCCTAGGCGCCGGACATCAAACGATTGATACCTACAGTCATATGAGAGTATGAAAAAAGGACAATTTAGGAAACTAGAATTTACACGCTTCAAGAAGAACTTAAGGGACTCACGTGCGCCGTTAATGGAATACAAGTCGTAAAAAGCCAGCTTACCCATGTTCAGCAGAAACCGTCCATTATGATCTGAAATGCATGTGACAGGCAGCTCAGCAAAGTTTCTGCTTGAGCAGCATAAATGGCAAGTTGCTGCTGATATGAATTGAAGCAAAATGGGCATTTCAGTCAACGAATTGGCTGCTGATGTCCAGTACGTAGTGATAACACTGCCTCGTTTCCATAGGTTGGATAATTTTGCAAAATTAGGTAGTGTTCTAGATGGCAGTGCACACACCCGTACGACATCTCAAATGCATGGGATATTCCAACAGGTTAATGTAACGATTTCTAACTCATCTAGATTTGGTCAGCTTTCTCTGGAACCATTATGGTCAACAACCCAGTAGAGGATCTTTGGGCAATATGTAGCAACAGAGATGCAGCGTTCAAAAAGATACCTGTGGTCTCGTCAAGATATTTTCTTCACACGAAGCAACTCAAGCTGTGGGTCAACGTGGGGTAGAAATAGTCTTGAGTGAGAAGGCTAAAGCGGCCTTTTTAGACTGGACCCTGGTTGAAAGTCGCTTGTGCGCCGTGAGAATGCGGGGATCAGTTGGCGTCCTGAAGGACAGTGGTGTTAAGCGCAGTTTATTTCTCGTCTCGGCATACGCTCCAACAGACTGCAGCACTGGCGTGGAGAAAGACGAGTTTTACTATGACCTCGGCACTCTTGTTCGGAAGAGCAAACGCTCTGACATTGTAGTGGTGGCAGGTGATTTTATTGCACAAATTGGAGAACTTAGTTAATCGAACAGAAAATATGCGAGAAGCTAAGAATTTCGACAAGCAGCAATGCAGATGAGCAGCGGAATCAAATCGAGCAGGTGATGCATTTGGCAGCATATTTCACCCGTGGTTCTAGATCTATTGTTCCTCAAAAACGCTGGATCTCGCAAGGGTCACTGGGCCTAATGGAGCAAAAACGCGAGCTGCCTAACTGCAAGGAAATGAATAAGATGCGTCGGCAGTTGCAGCGTCAGTTGACGATAAGCCTTAAGAATGACCGTGAGAACTGGTGGGTTAAGGCAGCCGAAGAGATGGAAGCAACGGCCGCTTTAGGTAACAGTCGAAGACTGTTTAAATTTTATGTTACATCGGAGAGCGATGAACTTCGGTTAGCGATAAGAATGGAGAGCTCATCCATGGTGGAAAATAAAGGGTGGACCGTTTGACAGAGCACTTCAAGAATCAGTTTGGCTATCGTATCTAGTCCGACGTCTGAAGCTGTGAATCCTTGGGAGGTGTCACTTGATCCCCCAGCGGAATTGGAAGTGGAGTCGAATATTCGGCTTCTGAAGAGGGGAAAAGCTGCCGGTCCCGACGACCTTCCCCCAGCTCCTTTCAAATTGGGTGGAGAAGTGCTGATGAAATCACTTACCTCCTTAATTCGTGATATTTGGAACAAGGAGCAAATTCCATTATCATGGGATGAGTCACTGACTGTACCCATCTTCAAGAAGGGCACACGGAGTGACTGTAGCGATCATCATTGGATTAGTTTAATTCCGATAGTTACTAAGTTGTTAGCTTCGATAATGCTCTACCGTTTGACATCGATCAGCGAGAGTAATATCCACGAACGGCAGGCCGGATTTCGTTCAGGTCGAGGTTGCATCGACCAGATATTCACTCTCCAGCAGTTACTAGAAAAGCGCCACACGCACCGCCGCCCTACGATCGTAGTCGTTCTCGGCCTGAAAGGTGCTTTCGACTCCGTGGATCGACCAGCACTATTCAGTGTTCGCCATTGGAAGGATATGTCAGCGAAGTTCGTGAACCTGTTGCGAGCATTGTACTCGCATACCTATGGTCGCGTTAGGGTATACGACGAACTGTCACGTTCATTCGAAACGACTAGTGGCGTTCGACAAGGGTGTCCCACTTCTCCATTCCTGTTTAACTTCGTCATGGACGAGGTGATGGAAGATGCTTTAGGAGGTCTCGGGGATGTAGGAGTCGAACTGGGAGGTGGAGGGAAGCTATGCGACCTAGATTACGCAGACGACGTCGTGTTCCTGTTCGAGTCTGCGGACCATGCACAACGTGCACTAGATAGACTGTCGAGATCGGTTGCTCGGTTTGGCATGTGCATTGCACCTTCAAAGTGCAAAGTACTGTTACAGGACTGGACGACAGCAGCGCCGAACTTGATACTGGATGGAGAGGAACTAACGATTGTGGACCGTTTCACCTACCTTGGTAGTTGCGTGTCCAACGACGGTAGCTCGGGAGTGGAGGTAAACACGCCTATATCGAAGGCTCGGGCAGCTTACGCTGGATTGAAGCACCTGTGGCGTGGGCCTGATATTGCGCTGAAGTTGAAAGGTCGTGTGTACTGTGCTGCAGTGCGTTCAGTTCTATTGTACGGTTGCGAGATGTGGAGTATGTGTGTGGGCGATGTTCGTCGGTTGGAGGTTTTCGACAACCGATGTTTACGTAGTATGGCTAGGATTGGATGGAGTGACCGGGTGAGTAATATTGAGGTTAGGAATCTGGTATTGGGTGCCACTTCTGAGAATAGCTTGTTTCAGCGTATGAAACTTAGTAGACTACGCTGGTTGGGTCACGTGTTGCGTATGGCAAACACTCGTCTACCACATCGTGTCCTCCCACGGAGTGGAAAAAGCCATGTGCACGTTAACAGATGACGTGGCAATGTGGGATGAGAAAATATACAGCAAACTTAGGTAAAGTAGGTGTCTCACGACTTCGTGGTTAGGGTCCGAAAGACTCGTCAACTAGCTAGCTGGAGATACTGAAGGATATGGCAGTGAACCGTGAACAGTGGCGATCGTGTTGTCATTTTCTATCGAGTCAGAATGATTGAAAGAGTAGGTTTATACAGTTAGACTGTGTTCCGCGTGTTGACTACAGTAGCGACTTATTTTTTGCCGCCAGTTTAGATCCACTCCCTGTTTCCCTTGGATATTGACTCTTTTTATATAAACGTGTAACTCTGGGGAAAAGGTAGCGGTCAGCGAGGCTCGTGTTGCTGTTTGACTTTGAAGATGACGGTGATGTTAGCAAGCTAGAACCTTTGTGATTCAATATAGGACACTACAGGTTGGAAGTTCTGTTTTAAGGTTGCGTGTTGGAAGCTTTCTTTTCTTGGACGTTTTCTGTCGTCGATGTTTGCTTAGTTTCTGAATGCTTGAATGAAGTGACCGAGTGAGGGATTTTCAAATTAATATTCTAGTATTGGGTATCGGTTCCGTGTAGTGTATGAGGGCAAACCGAGCTTAGTAAACTTCGTTTACTCGGACACGTGTTGCGTATGGAGGCGCACTTCCACCGCACCGTGCCCTGTTTTCCATTCCTCCTTCGGATTTGGAGAAGGTGCATACGTCATTCCTTTTTGACTGCTGTATATCCATTCGCCGTTTGCTTTGTATATTCGTTCTTTCCAAAGCAACGCGTAACAATGCGAGAAAGGTAAGGGTCAATGGGGCTTACCCTACTGTTAACGCTATATAATGGTTGTTGCCCCAGGTTCTTGGAGCCACAGATGAGAGTTGAACGGCTGATAGAGGCAAAATGAGGGTTGATATTCCAAGGGGCACAGCAGTCTACGAATTCAGACGTGCTGTACCTCCCAGATACCCATGCATCGAGCTCGTGGACCCGAACCCGTTAATCTAACTTGACGTACTCGGGACAGTCCACTGGTTGGTATTTTCATGTTTTTCGGCCACACCAGAGACTGACCACCTTGGCCCATCTTCCAACCGTTACCTTCCTCTGAGAACGGTGTACTGAGGCCGTCGTTTGGTGATCGTATGTGATCGACACTGATAAATAAAGAAAGCCGGTATCGTCGTGTCGCTTGGAGCGAATGGGCCGTGTTCAAAATTTGGCACAGCCGGTCACTTTTCCAATCATCAGCCAACTAGTGACCACGTCCGTCCAATTGATATATTGTCCAATTGTTCTTTGCCAGTTCTTAAAATGTTTGTTGTGCAGATTTGGCGAATTCTTCGAAAAATCCTCATGTATGTTTATTTAGTTTTCAACGACAGCTCATTTGATGCGTTCTTATTCAATCCCTTTCCCATACCCTGAAAGCAGTTCTTCACGGACCATACCTCCAGTTAAAGTCAATGCCAACAGCGGAGTGGAAGGAGACCAGTCACAAGATACGAATCTATCTGATCTTTTTTCCAGTCGATTGGAGGCACGAATCAACGAAAGCCTTGTAAGCCTAAATTTACTGCGAGGTTTACTTTCGGATATATCTTACTCTATCTCAATGCTCAAATTCACGATTTGAGGTCCACAGAAGTATTGAACTGATCATTGGTATCTTACCAGTAAATTCATAGTAATTATTACAAGCGCGTGCATAAGATGACGTTAGTAGACTCACCATTATCATATTTTTACTGGAGAATACCAGGAAGATTGGTAATTCTGTGTAGTTTAGTCTCAAAGGTTTCTGTAAATGCTGGCTAGTAAGATCCCTGGCAGATTCCGTTGCATGGTCGTTAGTTTTCTGTTTGGAGTGAGATTGGAGTAATGATCTTTCAAACTGAAATGTTCTGTCAGCGCATTATTGCATTGTATCTCAGTCCCAATACTAATTTTCGAGATTATCTCTGAAAAAGATTCACTGGCTGCGCCCCGGTTTGCGGACCCAGGATAACATACCGTTATACTTCACCTGTCCGAGCTAGACAACCATCGTATCACATCATTGCGTCTGCATTTCGCCTGCTCCGTACTGCGTATGTAATACAGGGTTGAATTCCGGAGGAGATAGATTTTTGGTGCATCAGTGAGTGTAAAACAGTTTACAACCATTTCTTCCTCCGGGCGAGGAAGAAGGAAGAAAAATGAAATATCGTAGTGTTCACCACACATGATAGCTTCTTTGTCCCCACTTCCACACTATCGGTTGTTCTTCGTGATCCGCGGCACGTCAGTGGGCTAAATACTATCTGGTTGCCCAAACGGAAGCACTGGATTGATTTTGAGACCTCAACCCGAGCTTTTGATCAGTAAGTCTAACGTTCATTGGAGTGACTGAAAAATCTTACAATCCGCTGTGTACTGGTGACTGATTGTTCAGTTCGGCTAGAGATTCTGGGTGCCCAATACTTCCCTCAGCTACAAATAAAAGTGGGCCTAGTGCTGTATGCTTCCTATTTCGTCTATGGTTAGTTTAACATCAGGCTTTAGTTATCTCCTAGATCGGCTACCAAAGTTCCATCAGTCTGATGGAGAGCGCGGAGTATTCACATTCTTCCCCGCAAATTTATGGAAACATTCTGGCCATGAGAAGGTAGTGCGCAAGACTTCCTGAGCCGAGATTATTTGAGATGCACTGGAAGGCGTTTAGGTCACCGTCTATTGTTCAGGTCTGCTGTCATCTCCGTCGATCTCAACTAGTCTGAACGTAGTCTCCTTTGTAAAAGTTTAAATGTAGTTTGAAGTTGTTAGCTTGGAGACATCGAATCTGCAGTGTGTTGGAAGATGATGCATGAGGCGAGTGCGTAGCAATGTGTGATCTGTGCCATTGGCGTTTCCGGCCACGGTCTGTCTGACAGTTCGCGATGGATGGTGCTCAGCGAAAACGCCCCAAAATACAACCGACCTGATGTAGTATCCTAGCGTCACTGGAATACAGCAGGGGTTGCTTTTCTGAATGTTGGAAGCCAGTCGACCAGTCGATTCAAATAAACAAGAATGACCGAGCGATCGTATTACTCACCGAGGCCAAGTCTCCTCAGTGTGTATTCGGATAATCATATCCTAGTCACATGCGGGCGTCCTAGTCTCCAGCAGTTAGAATAATGTCGCGCCTTGGGATACAGATGACTAAACTCCAGAGTTCGTTGTGGAGGCATCTTCAGCAGTTTGCTCAGCATGTAAAGTTGGCACGTAGAACGCGGTGACTGCCACTGAACGGAGTGGTCCTGAGCGATGCAATGATGAGTCTTGATGAAACTGGTTCCCAGGAGATCGAGGCACTGTGAACACGACATTAGGTCGCAATGCCATGAGGCTCAGAGTTATCTCTTTGCTCGCTGATACATCCAGTAGAATTCGGCCGTCCTTAGGACTTGCATATGTCGGCTGTCGACATTGATCAGACGTACTTCGGGTAGAAAAGCAGTATCATTTCTGCAGTCATAGGACGTGTGCACGGAAATGCATTGGTTGCCTTTATCTGAGATTCGAACAGGTTATATTGACTCGTGATCTTGTGTTTAGGTTTGGGTGTGCAGTTCGTATTTGGTCCCCCCCCCCGGCCATTTGGGGGGAACATCAGACACGTGACTTACAAGGGATGTCGTAGTAAATCGGAAAGGAAATCCATAACAATTCTTAGTATTAAGTTTGATTGTAAAGCTAAGCACCAAAATGTGACTTAAGAAGTCCCTTCTAATGAATTTCCCCTGTCCTTTGACCGGTGGTGATCAAGTTTATTAAGCCTCTGTCATCAAGAGTCAGAAGTTTGAATCCCTGATCCTCCGGTGACTTTGGCAGTAGACGGTGATTCGCTGCCACCCGCCTCGTTACCACAACTTATGTGGTTCTATGCCACTCCAAGGTTTAAGATCATGGTTGCCGATTCCCTTTTTCCCCTTCCCCGTACAATGGGTAATAATGGTTTGGGGCATACTCTTTCCACTATACTCGCGCATAGGGCATATCATAAAGAAATCCAGGTAGCTTTTGCGATCCATATCAAACAGTTTATTTGGTTTCCTTTCCCCAGGATGACTTCGCTTTGCATTGTATTGCTTAGACTTTTGCCTACAAAAAATGTCCCACTTCAGTGGAAAAAATTAGGGACAAATAAGAAAATACACTCCTCACCCTGTAAACAAAGAAAATTCATTCAGGAATGATTTGAGACAGTTTGTTCAGGATGTCAGCTGGAACGCGATCATGGTTTGTCAAGATGTGTGCTAAGTATGGGATAGTGGAGTTCCTGTAGATATTGATTCTAGAAGGTATGGAACAAAAAGTGGATCGTGATGAAATATGAGAGCGGCGCTTTGAAAGATGCTCTCACAACGAGACTACACCTTGACGTGGTGTGACGGCTTG
>LUCM01011766.1:63624-118781 GCA_008360955.1 Fasciolopsis buskii | reverse complement strand
CCTAACCGCCTCCCTGCCTTTTCCCTTACCAGTCGACGATTTCTAATGCTCTTGATGGTTAGTCTGTGACAATAGCATCGCCTGCGGTAAGCGGCGTACCGTTCTTTATTAGGTAGCACGCACCCTGGAACCGTTTCTCTGCAACAAAACCTCTAACAGCTCATGTTCCTGCTCATCGGCTCATGACGATTAAATTTTGATCGGCATTCTTATTGGCCAGTCGATCGAGCAAATGAACAGCCTTGGCAGATTTCACGGAAGATTGTCCAAGGTTTCACATACTGACGGCATAGATACAAACTATCAAGAACGGTTAGGGGTCACATAACCGAAACTAGAACACTGTCGCCGATTCGGTAGTGTTGGGATTGTATCGAAAAATAAAGTACACTAGAAAAAGGATTACATAAATAATTTATTATGCAACATGAAATTCTCTTGCAAATAAAGTTACTTCTGTTTTGGAGTGCACTACGTATATTCAGTTGGATTCTCTCCGAGATACGTTAAGGCACGAAGGGAAACACTGCCAACGGAAAGACGCCCTTTTCACAAGTTACTTCAATAAAGTGATCGACGGTACTAAAAAAACATTTAATGGGTCTCATGCCCTAGATTGGGTCTAGTCATGCATGTAGAACTACCGAAATCTCGAAGTAGCTAGTGGGCAAAAAAAGTAATGTGAACAATGACATTCACATTGGCTGAAGAGAAATAAAATATAATACGTGTCGGTAAGCGTTCATACGCACTCTCCATTCGTAACCTCGGTCTCATGCATCCGTTAACCAGTGTTTGAAAGTTCATTCAATATCCAGGACCAACTCTTCCCTGAATGCCTCTACCGATTTCACGTTATCTCTTAATCAGGAGGCAAAAGCTGTGAAATCAATCCACTGATAATTGCTCCTATAAATCGATGGCTGGAAACGGCCGCTTTTCCACCGATTCCTTGCCAGTTAAACTGCAAATCCAAGTCTTCACCAGAAGTTGCAGACAGCATCCTGCTTACCTCGGTAGAAGCTTCAGTAGCCCCACAGAGCTTCAGTGTATGGGCCTGGAAGTTAGATGAAAACCACATCCAACCGGCGAGTGATGAATGCCCGGATGATCCAGAGGTCACTCATTCCAGACAAAATTCTGTCTAATTAGTCTGCAAAACTGTTAGCTTAGAGCAGTTCTGTTACCTTGCAGTAGGGCATCGTCATAGGTCTTGACGCTTTCACGGCAAACGTTTGACCAACATCGGATACTATCCTATAAACAATGAAAGCTGTCATGGTAAGAGGGAACTTGAATGGAAGTTGACAAAAGCCTCTGGTTGGAGGTGTTCGAGATGTACTAAACGAAAGGTGATGAAGTTTCATATGAATACCTGGATGTATATTGGGAGAATTGATAGCATGCATCCTTCGGTTGGGATGTCACCACAACAAAGGAGGAGGCTCATCTCCCGGACGGCGACACGAACTGCTTTTGGAGGTCCATGGCTTCCATCAAGTTATCTGCAAAAGTAAATAAAATTGTATTCTTACCGCAGTGATGTAATTCCCTGAATCTGTAAGATGGTGCGGACCACGGTACGTCATCTCCATTCAACAATATTTGTTGATAAGCAGTGAACACTTTTGACTTTAGCCACTTTAGGCGCTGATTTTCCGTCAGACAGTTGCCGTATATGGCAGTAAATGTGTCGTACACGGGGAACATAACCATCGGGTATATCTGAAATTATATCCGGTTAATGATCATAAATTCAAGGCCAAACAACTTCGCCACTGGTCACTAACAGAAAAGGAACTAGTTTATGCACGTATGCATTATGGGGATGGCGACATTTACATCATTTTCAAACAAAGAACAACACTTACATTGAAGCTACTTTACATTCACTTGACAAATGTCAGCTCACAAAACAATTACAAGAAATACATTCAAGTAGCTGGAGTAGAAAGGCTTGACGAAAAATCCGACGGGTCAGTGAAGTACTTCACCTGTAGCACGTCGTTTTCCAAGCCCACTATGCACGCCGGCCTTACTCCAATAATTGCCAGGTTGCTAAATCAAGTATCCGTTAATACCATGTTTTTGATGATAAACGAACTTTTTCAGCCACTGAAACGCCTTTATGTATCATCTATATCATCAGAAACGGCAGTGCCAGATACACAATCCAGGGTAAGAGATTCGCAAGTGCGGCGATGAAGTTGCTGCGCGCGTCTTCTAGGCCCCCCGAATGCCGAATTTTATAAACCACATCACAGACTCATGAGGAAAGCATGAACATTTGTCCAACGTAAAGCATCCTCTGGCAAATGAATTAGGCATAAACATAATAAACCATATTATAGGAGCCGAAAGGCAGGGGAAACTTTCGCACAAAACATCGGAGGAGCGATCCCGCAAAAGTATTCCGAGATTTATGAACATTAGTTTGACACAAAATATAAGTGGACAAAGACAACAACAAAAAAACATTCATACGCATCATCAGGGAGTAATCCCTTCAGTATACCATAAGATATCTGAAATTCTGTGGCGTTCCTGCGATCCACTTCATCAACATGTCAGCACAACTGTTGCAAATCGCAGGGTGAGCTATCGCCGCAAGGAAGAATGTGCCTAACAAGGGTTCCTACGTTTGACCGACGTAAATGGTACCGATTCGTAACGGGGCCAGGCAGTCAAAGTGGAAGCAGTTTGTCCATTACACCTAAGTACACCAGATGCATATAGTCCAATGGAAAAATAGAAAACATGTCTATGGACTAACGCCAATGTGATGTTTAGGGTGCCTCTGTGTGTGAAATGAGGTGTCATCGCGGGATTTGAATTTTATGTAGCGGAATGTAATACGCTTATCACGGAAAAATCTACGTTGAATGCAACGGTCACGGATGAAAACCCATGCAGGTGTATCAGAGGTCACGCAAAGAGAGTGCACCCTACAGATTTAGTGCCAACTTGTTTGTTACTCATCGCCATCATATTTAGTTCACGTATGCATTCGCGAAGAAAGTGTGAGCCTGAAGAGGATTTTTCTTCGCTGCAATAAATTTCGACGGTGAACACCGGTGTCCAGCGTGGCTTTATGACCCTTGCAAGTATGGGCCACAGTTGTATATTTAAAGAGAGAAAAACCGTCGAGCCGTCATAATTGAGCTGCACTTTCACGACAACTGGCAGTGGATCCGTTGCAGAAGACTGTCTTTGAATGGTAGCTTACAGACCCATATGAATATACCGTCCGTTTGACAGTTCCACTGTTGGACTTGTTCTGGACGTTCCAGGCAATGTTCTGGGGTCTCGACAAATATTCGGTACTTGGGTCTGTATTAGTTTCCAAAATTCCCCTTTGCTGCACAGTTGAAAGCGATTCAAACAAATCCAACAGGGAACCCGTTGTTTCCTGACCTCGATTCGCCACATCGTACTCCGTAATTATTTTCCCTGTAGCAAGGCACAGGACTAACAGTAACAGTTTGCACACCCGGGAACTGCACAGCGCCAGTTACTAACCTCGTCTTTGCATGTATCGCTGGGACTACAAGCATCTTAGAATAAAATTTTGTGCTCACTGAAACCGTCTTGTCCCGGTATGGTTAGGTCAGGAATGACGGGACATTCGGAGGCCCACAACGGTGCACTTGTGATAACCAGCATTTCAGCATCACGGGAGTTCGAAGTTATTTCAGTGACTGCCCCTCCTGAATGAAATGTTGGAACGATGCACAGTACGCTTACATGGCTGGTCTAACTTCGGATATCTAACTCGATGCTCCCACAGCGTAGTCTCTTCAAAAACAGCACACTGTAAGGGGCTGGACTCTTCTTTTCTTGCGCGATATATCTGCCAACTCGTGAAATCACGCATCGCGGAAAAGTACGAATGCTTATTTTCCTAGGTATAGTAATGGGACTGCTATGCATGACCAATTACGCTGCACCCGACAGCAGGGAAAATTTACAACAATCACTTATGGAATTCATTATAAGAACAGTTGATGCGAGCAGGAAACTATCATATCCAATGGTTCCTTGGAGGTTTTAACTAACAAGTAAAAAACCATTATAAAGTTACTTTTCAGATAAAATAGAACGGTAACTGCAACGCACCTACTATGACCACACTGGTATGTACATTAACAAATCATTAACCTGCTGGGATCGGTGAAAGATAAGGGTTCTTTCATTGCAACAGTATTCCTAAGTGAAGGGGAAAAACAGAATAACACCAAAAATCTTTGCAAAATCCCTTCACGCATAAATTTCCAGCAAAAAACTAATCAAACTATGAAGAACTTATGAAGAAACACATGATGACAGACACCGGGGCACAACTCAGGGCTAGCAACAATGGGTGTCCCAGAGGATTGCGCGCAGGGTGAACCCGATCGACTTAAACAAATCTCTCACTGGACTAAGTAAGAGACAACAAATATTCAGTAAAATTATAAATAAGTAATAGACAAATAGTTTCAATAAACATGCTATTGTCATAAATATCAGACGCTTATTTGTGCCCATCCTTTGCCCAGATGCTACCGGGCGAAGACGGTGGGCACGATGTTACTTGGGTTCTACTCTGTCGACTGAAGGGCTTATTCAATCGCGATATCGAAATCAAGTGGAAGGCACATTTGAGGTCGCACTTAGAATGCCTTCTACGTGTCAGTGAAGCACGGCTGAACGGACGGAAAACATAGTGATGATCAAAAAGAAACTATGAGCGCACTATCCCCTCCTTGAACAATTAGCACTGCCTTGTGTAGCTTGTCTACCCCCTCTTAGAAAACGCCCGGACTGCGACCCCGAACGTGTCTTCCTTTGGGTTCCGAAGCTGCGATTAAAACATCCCCCAGTCGCTAGAATAGTGAGGACTCGAATCAACAACCTGATGCGAGCAATATATTGTATACATAATAGTTCCGAAATACCAACGATACGACAATATAAATGGAAGAAGACGAGGCCACAGCAATGTCGAGCGATCGGAGCGACTCGAAAGCGAGGACTCTCGAAAAGTGGAAAACGAGCGAAGTATAAATCTCGTGTGTGATTAAATATAAGCAACCAAACAGCTGTCATAAAATCGATGTGAAATGTAAAGTAGACATCGGGAATGAGGTGCGACATATCGTTGTGGTTTCCTCTGATAACGTTAGATCGAGAGCTAGTAGCACTGAAGGGGTACGGACTCCAAATCAAAGCTTCTAACGCTAAATTAGACACTGACAATCAGCACTATCGAAAATGTACTCTCTCCAATCCGAGGAGAAATTGACCATAAAATTAATAAAACAATTTGTAGTATGTGGTTAACTGCTCTCAATATATTCAGTGCAAATTGAATGATGTCTCAAGATTATTTAAATCTAGACAGCAGTTCGGCCGGTTTGGACTGCCTCTTGAAGTCATAGGCATCTTAAGTAGACTCGAAAACACCAAAATTAGTATCGACACGCGGAAAATTATACAAGGGGTAAAAAACAATTTGACCGATATGACTACGATGTAATGGTCCGTCGTTGAGTTCAAGGGTGTGACGGTGTGTTAATACGACTTACTTGGATGGTAACAATTAGTTACCTCGACGGAAAATGACTTCTAAAGACTGCAAATGTGAAAAAGTGGTCCGAAATACGAGTTTCTTGAATAACGTTGCTGGAATGCTTTCAATAGTGGGGTGTACTGAATTAAGGTATGGAATTAGGAAGTTGTCAATTCAATTCATGAAATGTGAAGATGCTGAATGAATTAGTGGAGCTTTTAAGCTTGCGCATAAAAATTTTCAGCTATGCCTTTAGATTGAGGGTTAACGCATGGTAACAGTCTACCGATTTCAACCAATCGTCTGCCCTGTGAGCAGCGGAACGATCCCCGTTTTCCGCGACCAGCGCATGATGTACTCCCTTAAGGCTGACAGTCTTGCTAAGTGCAGCTGTTGTGAAATCGGAGGTATGTGGCGCAGTCAAATTAACCAGTGGGCATCTGGAGTACGAATCAGTTACTACCGAAGCGAAATACTTAGTTAAGGACAATCGACAGTGGTCCTCATGAACACAAAAACAGACCTCACTACCTACAGACGAAGTCTATTTGGAGGTCTGAGAGTGAAAATACTTTGAAGAGTTTGGTGACTTTCCATAAACGGCTCTCGAGTTAGAACCACCGGCACATTAATGGCTCCAGTGGTTTCATTTCCTTCACATCAAGATGACGGGAATGTTAATCTGCCTATCTAGCAGATTGTAAAGGATAAGGCACCATAATGCGATCATTGAAGCAGGACACTCAATACAAAAGTAATATAAATATCATCCATACGTTTGTAAAATTCAGCAAGATATAGCCTGTTACCAACGCAAGACAAAGTTGCATGACAGTGTCTTCTGGTTTAGCAGATGAATCGTAATCGATTGACAGGATGTGGCTGGTTAAGTAAACAGCCCCCAGGAGGGGCCCCTTTGGGAATACCATATAAAAATAGGTGATCAGCGTGAGAAGTCAACTAAACTTTCCGTTGCTCAATTTCGTGGGGATATGCACGAAGGAAGTGTTCCATCGTCGAACTACGGCCGCAGAAGATTTTGTCAGAGAAGTATGGGATCATAAATGAAATTTAGCTCCTGATGATTTCGCACGGAAGTGAAGTGAATCCAAATAGACACTTGTGTGGCCTTGTAATTAGTCAAAATGCAGCTAGAGCTTGTCGTTGAGTCCGAGGATATTCACGGTTCTCAGGATTGAACACCAAGAAATACCGAGCATCGTTATGGTCATTCTGCTCTAATAGCACCCAAATCCTAGTTACGGATGCATCTGTGATAACCATCGACTTCAATTTGGCGAAAAGGCTTGTAAAACAGTCTTGGTTGGCAGAACTGCTAAAGAAAGTTAGAGTAAATTGTCATGTGCATAACACCAGGAGAATAAATTGTTGTTAAGAAAGATTAGAATGAGGCTGTTATGACCGGTAGAAAAACACGGAATGAATCGTTAGTAATACTGAAGGAAACCCAGTAAAGAACAAAGTTCATTCGAAGATTTGGGCAATGTTTCATGGGACAAAGTGGAAAACCGAGTTAAATCGGGTCAAAAGCCATGATCATCTACCAAATAGCTTGAAACTAAAGATTTGGGTGAAAATACACGTTCATCAGGGTTAACGGCAGCGTTGTGAACATGAAATTTCTCAATCAACAAATATAAGCACTCATTATGTAATTCTTTGAAGGTGCAGATACTTCGGGGTCATCTTGTTCGGAAGAAACGCTTCGTAAGCCAGTAACAATAACATTTATTTCTCACTAGAATCTCATTTAAAACGTTAGAAGAGCGAATGGATTAAAGGTCGATTTAAGAACCACCTGGTGATTCACGGGAGGATTTTCGTCGGTCAGGCAAGGCTAACCTTCAGAAAGGGACCCCAAACCCCAAAAATATTGGTTTTTCTTCTCAGTAGTATGTTCTGCATACGGAGGGACGAACAAAATTTCCCCGTTGCCGTTCCAAACCAGCTTTGATGGACTTAAAGAAGTATGAGGACAGCAGTTTCAGAGCGCAATTCGAATGCCGGATATCAGGATTGTTCACTGAAAATTCTAAGCATTATTGTCAGCAAAATCTTAACAGTGGAGCACATTCAGACCATGATGGGGCGATTCCTGAATTTGAGAGAAGTCTTTTGCTCTGATTATCTGTGAGACACGTACGATAGAATGATTTTTTGAATATATGTTGCGTTTACGTACCATTTTTTACCCAGCATATATATATATATATAAAGAGTAAGAAAAAGAGCTTATTTGAGGATGGAAAGGCAGTCTTGAGTGTCCCCTTATTCTCCCTGCCATCTTGGAGTTAAGAACTAAAAGTAGCTTCTGCTGTCATTTCCCGGTGTAAGAAGTTTCCGAAAATTAACTCAACTAATCATAAAAGTTACAATGTGCCGCACGCGTTTCAAGTCCTGGAATTTCCCGTGATTAATTCCGTGACAGATCACGAAACTCATGTTACTATGAGATATCAAATTGCGAGGGACTCGCGTTTCAGTGTCTTCATGTTTCAGGTAACCGTGGGCTTATGAAAATAAAATTGAAGAAGTAACAATATAAACCACGTTCAGGAGGTAGGACGAGGCGAACAGAATTCCGTCAAATGCGGAAGCCGATTTGTGATCACCGAATGAGCAGATTTTTCAGAAAAAAAATGTTTCTTCCTTTCATCGGAAATCTTTCCATCAGCGTGGACCACAACTTATACTTCTCAGGATTATCTTGAAGTCCGCTTACAAGGTCATCAAAACCAGGTAATTCCAAAATGCACGTTTGAAAAAAGAAAAGCCACGAAGTCAAATTTTAAATCGTACTGTAAATTTCCTGATTACATCATAAAGGAGTAAAGCTAACCATATGCACTAAGAAATGAAGCATAAAATCTGCTGTAAGGACACGGGTGGAATTCATTTTTCCGTAGAAATTGATTTTGTGTTGTATTTCAATTGATAGCATGTAAGGAAAGAAATTCATTGATCAGCTTATGCAGCATTATCACATTTATACAGCTTAACTGCTAGTACCTTGAATTCCTTAGACAGGGCTGCAACCTTGCGGATGATTTCCTCCTTGCAACCCATTCCCAATGGAAGTCGTGTGCGCTTCCCCAGACTTGCATTAATTTTCTGTTAGCGATGGCGATCGTGCCACTATCATTTAGATAAATCAAAAAGAATATTTAGTGAAAAATAATACGAACTAGCGAGGGTTGCCTTTAGATATGTCAGATATGGCATGTGAAGTACTTTCTTTCCAAAGCAGTGTTTACCTTTGACGACGTATTTCCTTCGGATAGCCATGACTAATGGTCTGCCACAGACCCCCACAGAGAACGGTAAAAGAGATTGGGAGAACAAAACTTGATGACTAGAATAAATACTCAGTGTACTGTGCTTCCGGCAAGGCATAAAATGTCCAACAAAAGCAGCTACTGTTCCGGATGAATTTACTGTGAGTGATTTTTTGGCATATAAGGAGTTGCAAACCCTTATCTTTTTGCCCCTGACATCTCGTCTGGTGACTAAGGAAGCTGAGGTGTCGTTCCAAAGAAGAATGGAAGCTGATATGGATGATCCAGTCCGTAGTGCCCTTGATTATCTTTTTTTTTGGAAACAATTTGCGATTCGCCTTGGAGCTCGATGAAATTCTGAGCCATCACATTTCACCGCAGTCTACGTAATGTGTTCGGCGTTCGTCGCTACGCACTATGCAGGCCAATAGGTAAAGTGGGCAAAGTTCTGACAGTGTTTCACTAGCAGTCATCCGGAATCACCATTTACGGTGTACAAGAGAAATTATCTTCACTAAGTTGCTTTCTCTTAGCCCGGTTTTTTCCGAAATTTTGGCATGTTCTTGGAGGCTCACATGGTGCAGACGAACTGTCCACTCTTTAGCCCTCATTGATTTACCAGTTGGAATTGATGCATTCACTGCTGCACCATGTTAACATCATAATGCAAACATCCACTTTGTAATTCCGAGGCAAAACATGTGCATGTATTTTGTCGGAACAAGGTTTATCATGCATTCATGTAATTGCGCAAAATGCTTGACACCTGTCTGGTGTTCAGGCTGCCTTCAGGATTTGAATTTATCATCGGTCTTTCGCCTCCCATTGTTCCTCAAGAAAATCGTTCTAAAATTTCCATTGCTACCTTGTTGTGAACGTCATGGACAACCGTAAGAACCAGAATGTTACGCAACCTGCTTAATCATTGTCATCCCTGGGTCACCGAATTTGATACTGGACAGTAAAACTTAGTATCAGATATCCTTGTATGGTAGGACAAGCAGTCTGGTTATGAGAACTTTGGAGTCTAAGATCAACTTGTCTAGATACTGGTTTATGTCTGATGGTTTAGACATGTCACAGCTAAGATCTGCCATAAGAACTCTGGATTTTGAATCACATATACACCCTTATATCAGTCACCACCACCAGCTAAACTCAGGCCAACAAATTGAAACTGAATGTGCAACGTATTATCCATAGGCGCTGGTGCACATACCAACACATTCAGAAATCCTAGTTGAAGTTCAAAGTAGGCATATGTTGCATTATCAGCTGGTGTGCTGATGTAACATGACAATGCCAACAAAGTGCGCGAATCCGTAGGGAAATCAGGAAAGAACCGTCTGAATCTGTGAAGCAGTAACTCAGCTTTCGAAATGGATAAATACACATGGAGATCCACTTGTCTCGCCAACAAGAAAGATTCTAATGATGGTATCACATCTAAAAATGCAACTATCCTGTATAAAAGCAAGTAGCAACATATTTATAAGCCGCAAGATCCTATTGACTACGATTGCGCGTCAGCGTTTTTGAAGATACTCAAACTCCACGCGAATTTAGCGTAACGCTAGTACTTGTAATATATCTTTCACAATCGACACGAAAGGAGACTCAGATATTTTATTATGTTCACCGACGGGTTTTCATGGTCCATATTTGTAAGGGCACGTTAGCCGTGGCAGGTTTTCGAGGTTTCCGGGGGATGCCACTATTTGGTTTGAACTCCTGGCTTGTATTTCAGCATCCATTGTAGAAGCTTAGAGGAATAACCTGTAGTAGTATTGAAAATTCGGAAATGACGTAGCTTACATGTCTGTTGCTCCATCGAGAACTAGGAATAGCGAAACGAAAGGGACAAGAAATTGCGGATAGAAAGGCAAATAGTGCTCAGCAGAATCCCTAAGTACAAACAGCTTTTAATGCTGTCAGACAACCCTGTCCAAAACCCATTAGCAATCATAACGTCCGAGCAGCTTAAATGAAACTCAAGATTTCTGCAATCTCGTCGTTTCACCTAACGTGATCTTCTGCATATTTGGTCGTTTATGAAAGAAGTGAAATTATCTTCTTAAATAGATTTGGAAATTTCGGAATTAGTGTTCTCAGTAACGGAGCTGGTAGTAGTAGTTTATACAAATTCCTATTATGTACAAATCATTGCACACACGTTGTCTCAGCTGGTCGAAAGCATGCTTTGGAAGGTCGGAATTAATTTTCCTAGTGTTAAATCACTTCCGAAGATTCTAGCTACACAAGATTATTTCCTAACGACTGACATGGGCCGTCACCAATTACAGCAAGAATAGAATTACTACATTAAGATGAACAAGTTATTTAGTCTGATGAAACCGTTGAACAGTTTATCAACCTCCCTAATGTTCCAGTTTACGCGACCCTATCCACTCGTTCTGGACTAGCCTCCTACAAATTTCCAATCTTTCATCTTAGGAAATTCTTAATTCACTGGGTTCGCAGAATTTGTCGGGGTGGTTCTGATTGCCAACAAACTGGTCACACAATGAAAAACATGTTTAATTTGTGCAACAACAACATCAAGAAACAATCGCCAGGTTTTATTCAATGTAACACTAGAAATATGCTGGGTAAGCCGTACTGAGTGAACGTGCGGATAGTATAATAAGACAAGCATTCAATTAAGATTGAATTTGATTACATTAACATATTGGCATTAAAACATCATGTACGGCCGGCGGTGGCCAAACAGATAAGGTCCTGGCGTTTGGATGTGAAGATCGCGGGTTCGAATCCTCCCACCGCCGGTTAACTTCCCCACTTGGCAGCCCTCTGCTGGCTGCGGCCCCCTTCCTGAAAATTGATGTACATTGCTGTTTCACTAATAAAGGAAGTAAAAGATAAAAGATAAAAGAAGATAAAAGTCTAATATGTGTTCTACAATTGATTGAATGCGGCCGTACACGGAAAATATTTTTGATGTCTCTGCTGCTTAGCAATTTAACACCCTGGAACGCAGTGAAACACGATCAGCTCGTTCTTGATGGACAGTATATGACCTGAAACGAGAACTGCTCCTACCTAGTAAGGCAAACTTACTTAACATCATTAAAGCAAGGGGGAAAATAATTCGAGCTGAACAGTGATGATCAGTGCTAAACCAAAAAGACACTTATCAAGGTGTTATGAATACCTAACACAACAAATAGTGACGAAAATGAGGTGATAAGACATTTAAGAATTTATAACCTCATGCTGACGAGGAACTACAAGAAAGCCACCTACCGCCACTGATCAACACTTGGCGTGATCCATATAGATAACCTTGAGCATTCATCAAAACATCTTTAGAATTTAAATTCGTGGCGTATTTAGCTCATGGATTATTTTTCTGTGAGTTATTTATTATCTTTGAACTTGAAGTGAGAGAAAAAGATCTAAGTTGTGTTGAAAATAAAGGATACAAAACTTCACAAGAGTTCGTAAAATATCGGGTTGCTGGAAAAAAAGCCTTTTAAAAATAGCTGGTCTGACTGACATTAAAATTTCCATTACCTGTAAAAAGCAAAATTCTGAACCGGTAGAAAAATTTCGGGGACTTTTAGACTTCCCTTTGTGTTGACCGAGTGTTCGACAATGGCCTGAGGAAATTTCGCGGGAGATCAGCGGGAGCTACGAATTCGGTTGAATCCCAGAGGTGCTTCCCAATTATTTATTTGTTTAAGTGTAATTTTCATAAATTCATGTGGCTACCTAACACTATATGACCCTTGTAAACCCCACTAAACTAATCGCTTACTGCTCTGGCCCTTTTCTGGTCACCTACTGCAACCAATTTCTCGTTGAACGCATACTGCTTAGTCTAGTCCTAAGTGACCCTTTCGACTGCACATGCGAGTCGTGCGTCTTTGTTTCTTCTCTTGGAAGGCATGAAAAGCCTGACCTTATGTTTATATCTAGGGAACCAAAATAGTTGTTCGATTTCATTTCTAAATTCTGCTCTTGTAGCAAACACTAAGTGCGGGCAATGCGTTTGCTCATGCCGGGCCGGTCTACAACCTTTACACCATGTTCACAGTTAACAAAATAGTTTTCAAGGCTGCATGGTGTAAAGTTTACCGTAACAGATGGTAGGAAAAAATATATATTGTCGTCTGTTTATCCGTCCGAGAACTAGAAAAATAGGATCAGAAGTCGCCTCTGGTCTAAATATGGAATTCTTTGTAGTGCCAGTGCAATTCATAAAGTGGCGTGGCGATATCGACATGATTTAGGTAGTTCCATCTCCGAAACAGATGCAAACTGAAGTTTAAGGTAATAAAGTAACTGAAGAGAAGATCAGGCAGCAGACCGCTGTGAGGGTGGTTGTCTGAGGGCCTTGGTTATGAATTAAGTAAATAATGTACACCAAGAAGATTTCGAATGACGAGCGTGAAAACTTTGATTGACATATTTTTAAATGTAAAGGACCAGCTTTCGTGAAACACTTTCAGACAAGAATGCAGTGATGGGCTTTGTAGAAGCCGGAGGACATATGATGAAAGGGGGAAGCTAGAAAATTGGTAAATACATTGTTTTAGGCAATAGGGACTTTTAGTGGATTTTTAACCCGACGTAAATAGGCCGAATTTTATCGGAGGCGAACAAATAAAATGTTGATGTGGAATCAGTCGAACAGCTTATGGTGGAATAGAACGACCGTGCACTGGAAGCCTAAAGCGAAAATAACGGGTTTTAAGGTGGAAGAAAAGGATACGATTTGGTCTATTGTGCCAGTTCATCAACGGTGAACATCGAGCAAAATGGCAAATCTAGTTGCGTCTTCAGTAACGGGAAAGTTTGTCTTGAATATTCCCGACCGATACACACGGTATGTGCAATATAAGGTTGAAATGTCCAAAAGCAGCACAAATGTGAGTGAGATCGATTTTATTCACGCCGTTACAGATTGTCATTAACCAATGTGATGTATAGTACGTGCAGAGACACCGGTTAGTTGGGACAAATCAATGGAGAACATTGCAACCTTAGGATCCGGAAAGAAAGAGGACAGGAATTCGCAGTCAGGAAAAAGTACTACCTATGAACCATTCCGAGGAGATAGGAGCAGTACGATCTGTTACATAGAATTTGGCACCTGTTTAATCACAAGATTTGAAGTTGATGTATAATTTCATTAGATTGGTTTACGTTAGCAGGAAACTATTAAGCGCAAAAGAAACTTAAATTGTTCTTTTTAGAAATAGAGACCCAAATCATAAGCCATTCCATCAGATAAGTAGATGACAGACAAGCCCTTAGAGATATTTAGCTGTAGGTATGTATTTAGTTTGGAGAAGAAACGGGCCTTAGATATAAACCTATTGATGACGTTAGCTTATTCCAAAGTCCTGAATTACGTGAGAAAACGCAGCCACTTCAAAAGAGGCGTAGGCAGGGCGAAAGTGTACACTTAGTAGCCAGTAGGAAGAATCCGGACGGAGTTATCAGTGATTAGAGGTGGTTTGTTGCAAAGGCGAAAGCAGAAGAAAGAACCGCATTGAAATTTGAAAGGTGAAATTTTAGATATTCCAAGTTTGGGATCAGCAAAAGTTTCCCACAAATTAAAGGCCTAGACCATCTGGGAAACTGTTTTTGGATTCTCTTTAAATGGGCCATTCTACGAACGTATACCCCAAAATGAATCAAGAATATAAGACCGTAAATCGAAAAATGCGTCAAAGATTAGGCTATAGAGGTCTCAACAGACTCTGTGTGCTGTAACCCCCATCTAATAAAACCGTTAACCTGTTTTTCTGATAAGAAGCGTTTTTTGGTTATTCTCCTATTGGAGGACTTCGAAAAGCAAAAATAGAAGTGATTTTATCGTAATATCCAAACACGGTTAGTCACTGATGACAGAACCATTGGGGCCCACTGCGTTGTTTTGCTTGAACCGCATATGCTCAGCTACGGGGCGACTGGTTGTCTGCCTAAATAATGTAGCGATACGTAAACTACCATAGTAATCTGCTTACTATTATCAGAATTTCGCTGATGACTAACAAGCATCCTTCATGTGGAATTCACGATCAAGTTTCACTGCGGAATACGATTAATCGGGTCCCACGAACGATTAACATGTGACTTGGTTTAAATTTTATTGAATCTGAAACTCGGCGTGCACTAGTCACATCAAAATAATGTTGAATTTGTCCCTGGTGTTCGAGTAACAGAAAATTAGTTGTGTGATTTGGCAAGAAACTTTTCATTTGATCCTTCTGAGGGGACACTCAGACGACTATCGAAAACCCCCAAGTGCTTCTTGGTTCTAGTAAAAGGCTAAATTAGGAAGAACGGCATCAAGTTAGCAGTGGTTTTTCAGCCCTACTGCGTAGAATATACATTGATGAACTTACCACAATTGATTGTTCTCATTATCTTCCTAAAGCCGACATAAAAACAATCCGGCATTCCATAAACAGTTCCGTGAAGGAATGAACAATAGGTTAAAATTAAATATTGCCTGTAGATGAATGCAAGTACCCAGTAAGCGTATCTACTGAACAAGCACTTTTAGCCCGATCATACCAGAGAGACAAATCGGTGTCATCCTCCAGCCAAAAATCGGAAGGTAAACAGTTGCCAGATGACCACAAACAGTTTTCCGTAAGTAAGTGAAGTATATAAGTACCCAAACAGAACCAGAGCTCCCTTAACAATCCTCGGAATTCCTTCAAAAGTTTCTTTGATCGTCTGAAATGTAGCAGTATAAAGTAAGGAGGAAAGTATCAAGGATGTCTGAATACATCATCCATTTTATCGAACTAACAGGAATGCTTAATTATGGTAATTGAATATTTTTAAGACACTTTGTTGACTCCAGCGAAAACCACCGAGAAGAGGCATTCCATCGCTTCAGTTTATTGGCAAAACATTGGTTAGTGCTAGGTTAGGGGAAAATCTAGGTGTGTTTAATAAAGCGCATTTAGATGCGATTGCAGGAATTGCACGTTTCGTAACCTCAAGGGTACAACCAAGGACGAAATTCACTGACTGAAATATTTACCGTTATGGGTTTATGCTCGATCAGGGGAAAACCTGAAATTTTGTGTGCTGCTGGCTGTAGGGCGATTTCACGATCTGATCCCAAAAATGAGGGGGCCGCTGTGTTTCAACTCCCAGGATCAAGCGACACTGAGGACGGATCATCTCTTGGGGACAGAATTGTCCCACAAGCCTGCTTTCACTCAAGCGAGTAAAGTACCCATTAAAAACCTGAGCGACTTCAGGTCAGGAAACGGGATGGAAAACCAGTCACATCTGTTCTATTTGTTAAACATACGAGTGATCTAATTTTGTGACAAGCTCAAAGGTGAAAGAAAGGCCAAAAAAGAGTTACTGAGGCCCAAAAATGGATGGATGAATTGGCCAGCGAATCTCATCCTGTGTGCACCTACGTAAATTGTTTGTTTATAGAAAATGACTTGGACAGCTATGCTGAGCTGCTAGAGGCTCTTTGATCTTCATCACTCGATTAAACAGTGTGGGACTGAGCCAGAACCAAAACGGCTGACTGAAGCTGAGGCAGAAAACTTAAGACAAAGCAATTCAGCAAGCTTTCGTGATCTTTCTTTAGGCCACCGTCACCTTTTCCAGGTAAGCGTATTTTAAACAAGAGGCTTGCAACCGTATTTCACAGAACTTCGGCGTTCACGCTGATGTCCTCCCTCCCAGTTAAGCGGGTATCAAAGGCTGAGAATGAAAATTTGCATCCTTGTCCCTTAAGAAGCGGATATTTGTCTCCGGGTTTTACCTGTGAATCTGCGGAGATTCCAATGAATGGTAAACATGTTTCCTCTGGAAGCCACAGCCAGTGTGATCCCGGTTTCTATGCTCTCGATTTAATTAGCCATTCTTTCGATGTTCCCACGATGGCTTTATACAAGATAGTGACAAGTGAAAGGTTCGAGCATTGTCTTTTCTCTATGCTTTGCGGAAGGTAGGATAGTGCTAACGAAGGGATAAGCAAGTGAGTTCTGAGGAATTTTGAGAATAAAGAAGATTGGCATGTGGTTCTAGAGCGCAGAGGCGTAAAGTCACAGACATTATACTACCAGATTCCCATACGAGAACATCAGTATGAAAGTCGGCCAAGGTGCAGAACTCGAAGGCAAATCTTGGCGGATACGGAAATCGACTAAATGGTCACGTGGTCGGAAGAAGACCAAACAGTCACGTTTGAGTCGTTACGGGCTAGAATGAAACCCAAGTTTGACAGAGGTTTTTGCCGCAACATTATCTGCTATTATCTGAACTGTTTGTTGATTACTCCGAAAAAGACTCACCTTACTGCATTTGGAATGAACGAGCAGGGTGCAAAGGAGAAGCGAAGGCATTATACTCTTAAGATGTTCGAATTGAACAGACGGGAATTGAATACATTTGTTGGACCCACGGGATGAACTTCAACCTGTTCTGAATCCTGAAAGTCGCCTGGTCTACCAAATGGACATGATCACATCTCCAGATGCGTCACAGTCGTGCTGGAAGTTTGCATCTACTTGAAGACTTGACCGAATCTGGGTTGGTATCTTGTAAGAATAAATGTGGCCTGTTTCAATCCCAAGGATGCAGTTGGTGGCTCCGATTGGTTTTGGATAATCTAAGATAGACTGTGTTCATGTCCAAAGTTACGTTAGTTTGTGAAAACGCACCTTCTGACACTGAACTTGAAAATGTATTCACAGGGGGCCATTACTCCACTGAAAGAGCGTAGCAAATGGCCTAGTCTTCGTCTATGTTCAATCTGAATGAAAAAATTGTTAGCGCTGTGAATAGTAAGGTTCATTTCATTAGTTAATAATGCATGGCTTCTGTGGGATGCAGAGACTGTGGGTAATAGTGGCTTTGTATGACTTGTTTATCGAGTGGCTGAATTCTTTCCAAAGTTCTATATACCATTACGGAATCGCATAAAGGAGGGTGCTCTGATAATTTTTCTGAACTCAGCTGATGCGCTATAGGGTTGTATCAACACGGAGATTGTCATTTACTCCAGTTTCATTGAATGATCCATTCAATACAGCTCTTTATTTGGTCAACTGTTTAACGTGACATATCTTGATAAAGAAAATATAATGAAAAGTTCACAACTTTTCACTGACTCCACAAAAGTTCCATTGATCATCTGTACAACTGAACACTAGTGTTCACCAGATAATACTACTACTAATAATGATAATAACAAATAATAAATAATAAATAAATAGATTGAAAAAAATAAATGGAACTTTTTCACGTGATGTGAAAGAGAGATGCTAAGGTTCCAAATTGAAATCCTACGGCCTAAGATTACCGGAAGATTTTTCTGTTACTTCTGAGGACAGAAGTATAAGGGGGGCACAGACACTAAATAGTTAATCTGTAACAGACATTCGCATTGAGTTTGATTTAGATTTTGACCGAAACCGAACCATCAGTCGTTGTTTCTCTGGGTCTGTCCAATCCATACCACAAGAGAAATCATCAGCCTTTCGTCCGCCGATTACGAAAAATGTTGTCATCAACCGATCTCATGCAACAGGAACATACTTCGACTGTACACTTGTGAAAGATGATGTTAACGATGCTCAGTCTTTGTCTTCGCTTTAGACAACCCATTTTCCAACTAAATCTCTGCTGGATAATTTGACCAGGGATTTATGAAATAATGTGAAACAAGTGGCATGCATTAAGTGATCGGAAGAACCAGAGTGCAATACGTGCGGATTAACGTGACCGAAATACGACAGAGTTAGTCCCTAAATTTCGTTAATCTATCTGGTCTTATTTCCCTGTTATGCCTACCTGTCAGATGGTTTGCATTTGCCAGTCCAAGTGGGTCCAGAACAACGGCCCAATGTTCGGGTTTATCGGGTTTCTTTCACCCTAGTCGTCCAGCCGAAATTGCCGAACTGCCGATAGCCGCACTGCATTGAGGTCCACCCATTAGCTCGCAGGATATCCAACTAAGGTCTGTTCTGGTTATTTCTGTTCACAGGGAGTATGAGAAGACAGGTGACCATTCAGGGTTTGGTGACTGATATGCCCAACTGGCTGGTGAGATGCATTAACGGAGGGTGAGATTTATAGCAGTCATTCGTTTTCAAATTAAACTTACAGCTTCTCACAGTCACTTCACAGTTTTTCATCGCAATGCCAGTTTTGTCGAATTCAATCCAGAAATGGGGTGGAGTCAGTATGACCAAGTGAAACCGCAAGAGATGTCGAAAACAATAAACACAGATTTTAAACACTGCATCTCATGTCATTCCTCTTTTGTCCAGGCTGTTCAAGGTAGTACAGTGCGAATTTCTCCTACTCCACTGCCCCTTATCAACTGCCCATCCATGTGCATATGGATAAACGCTGCCATAATTTCGGTTCACGCGATCTTTCCAACTTGAGCGCGAATATTTAAAATCACGAATTAAAATAATGCTAAATTCCCACTACAAAGCCTCAATTTGGCTCAGTTTATCGGAGATGGCATGCATCATGGCTTTTGGAAATGAGTGCGACGTGTTTGGATTTTGTTGGTACCGGTCAAATTCACCATGTGCATACCTTTCGACGACTTTCCAGCTTTTTTCATGTTTGTTATATAAAAAATACAAAATGTGTGCTAATATTTTCTTGATGATGTATTGGCCAGCAAAATTTTGCCCAGGTTTGTCATGATGAGTCTACGTGGAAATCACGAGACCCAGTGTAATGCATTATCGATGTTGCCTCTAACTACAAACCAACGAATCTGAAATCCATCCTTGTACAACCTTTTTTAGCTGAGCGAAGCCATGTAGGTAGGGGGTCGTAAATCTGTCATGTCGGACATAATGTCTTCAGTAGGGCAACAGACATCACAGCAGAAGCTAAGACAATCAGTTAGGTGCTGTAGTCCATCATGAAGAGGAGAAGCTAATAAATCATTACGGCACACCATATAACGTGGCATTTCCATGTTCACTTGGGAGCAAACACGTCTAGTCCGAATGTGGGTGGGGAAAATGGATTGAGTTAAGGAGTCATTTTTCCAAAACAGCTTAGGTTGAAGAAGTGATGTACAACGAAAAAAACATTCTAATGAGAACTTATTAGGAAGTTAACTAAAGCCGGGTCAAGAAAAGCGTCGTTACGTGTAGGAAATTCTAAAAGATTGAAAAAGATGCGGAATGATAAGAAGTATAAAATCTGTAAACATCACTGATTATGACGGACGAAGAACGGTCATAGCGAATAATGAGATGGTTGAATAGTTCAACTCTAAACTGTTTAGAATAGTTCGCTTGGGTACCAGAAGTCGTGCAGATATTAAAAAAACATAAAATGCCAAAATAAACTAAGCGAACGTGGTTTGCAACGGATAAGAGTAAAATAAATCTTGGAACTGTTAAAATAGAATATCGAACAAGATACACAACCTGAAACAGAAAAGCGTCATAACACAACCTCCTCTTTCCAAAATTTGAAGAATGGCCGTCGCTGGAAACTCTATATCTGCCATGGGGAGTCGCGTCATAATCAGTATCGACATGCAACGTCCTGCTAGGAGAACGGCTTTAACATATTTAACAGCTTTCTGGGAAGCCGAATAAACATCACCAATCGCTCCAAAAGAGGGTGCACTGACTAATAAAATGGATGTGATAAGCACTTTGTCCGATTGATGCTGTCTGAGAGCAGCGCTCCATCCCGCTTAATGCTTTTTTGGCGCCTTTGAGCCTTCAGTGGAAAACATTTAAACCAATTTCGAACAGAAATTCAGGGGTTTGAAAGAAAACCTGTATGGAATTCAAAAATGCGCCGATTTTGGAGAACGTTTGTCACTCAGGATAACTGTGAAACATCTTCACAAATCAGCAAATGAATTCGAGGATGCGGGACGAACGTTCAAAGACCCCGCAGTGAAGAACTTTTTTTCTGATTTTTCCAACGGTCGGTGTTGTTTTCAAATGGAAGTTCCAACAGGTACTCGAGTAACTTTGCATTTAGGTCGTAAACTTATCTTCAACAGCTGAGGTGAAATCCTCAGTCCGTGTGGACAGTTCATGTGAATTTTCTGTGTTTGTAGGCTGGTTACTAGCTAGGACGTTGAATGTCTTTGACGGCTGTCAGTCGGTGACAATATAACTGTCGTCTTAATTACGAGGAATCTCTTATGATTGCAAACGTCATCGCTGGATGCGAACTATACAAGTGTTCTGTTCCACAAGACAACAGAGAATGTGGCCAGGGATTGTGGTGAGAAATGAAGCGGGTGACGTGAAATTCACTTTCGTCATTATCGCTATGTAGATATTAATACTCCAACAAACTGCCTACTGAAATATAAACAACACGGAGATGATGAAACAGCTTGATATGAGTACAATACCGTACTGAATAAAAGTTGGTACTTCATCACCGTCCATGCTGATGAACATGTTGCTTTCTAACTAGGAAAGCAAATCAGTTGTGCTACGGTAATCTCTGATAAATCAATTGATAGGAGGAAAATAAAAAAACCTTTTTAATCAAGGGTCTATTGCTGATAATGTCCTATATCGACTGCCTCTTTCTTGGAGCACCTTTCATCTGTCGCCAGAGAAAATCTTCCAAGCTAATCAAATTCGGTCATTTTTCGTCAATATTGACGGGGTTGATTTAGATTTCCTGTGAATTTTTGGAAACTCCATGAATAACTCTATATTTTAAAGTTGATTTTGCTTGTTTAGTTGAACTTCGCATTACTTCTTTTAAACGCAAACCTCAGGTGTTATGGCCCGCCTCCCGAGGGGCACCAGAATCAAGCTTTGCGCACATTTCAATTCATCGGTAGTGTACATCCACTTTCAGACGTACACCAAATCATTCGTGGCTGTTTTTATCAAAAGCGGATTCGAGAGCATACAAATCCGCTGACTGAAAACGACTTAATCAAATGCAATTCTGATTATTCCAAATGGCACTAAATACTCCTGTGCGCTGAACCTGACACTTGTGAGACCAAAATTGATACAGACAAGCCAAACGCTATACAAAAATAAACACTCCTAATGGTGCATGATAACAGTAGGAGATTGAATGTTTTCATGAAATAATTGACCATGTGATATCCCACCTGTAGAGAAGTCATCTATCAGTAGGGATCGACTGCTTTGAGCTAGCGGCCAGTAGCCGTGCAAATCAGTGACCGATAGGTGCAACATCATGTGGTGAAGTTCAACAAACCGTTCAGAGCCTACCCGGTAGCGTAGTGGCTAAGCAGTTCGACTCACAATCGTTCGTCCCGGGTTCGCGTGTCCCAGTTCGGGCGCGGTCCATATCCACTGCTCATGATTCCTAACAAGCATGAAACAGCTGTACACTGCTTCCATGGTTTCTTAATGGTCAGTTGATCAATGATACCACATGGTGAATTATTTCCTTTTTAATATTGTCGAACCGACTTGCATCATACCGGGTGCATAACGCGAATAATTGCATTTTGCCTGTGGCCAATCAGACCAACCTTTTCCATTTAAATTAATGTCTCACTATTCTTGACAGCGTCTGATCAAGAATGGCCACGTGTTTCAGTTCAAAAATATTAACAGCATTCGCATCTTTTGCCATCGTTTTCTAGACTTAATGAAAGTAGATTTTTTCGACAAGGTACCTTGGTCATATACAAGCACTCCAAGATCGATATATGGCTGTAGTTTGAGGCTAACGATCTACACAACCATTCTGTGCTAATACCGTATTTGTAAAAGCACGAGGTGACGGGGTGCCAATAAATTTCTTTGCTTTACGAACTGTTTTCGCCATGGTATTTTGATAATTTTTCAGACTACCCAGACTGGGTAAGTAGTCAGCAAGAAAACTTAGGTTGGCAGGTAAGTTGTTGAAGCAACGATTTGAGCATCGGTGTTCACGAAGAAAATGAAGTTGGTTTGACACTGCAACTAGAATACAAGGCAGCATTGACAGGCGCTCATTGATATTACACAGTGAATGAGAGCAATAACATTTCAAACAACAAAAAAGTTGCTCGCACAAACACAGAGCAGCCAGCTATGCCGACCAAAAGAATGCATTCCTGAATGTCATTGTGACGATATCGATTGACGGGTGATTTTGAGGTTGTCTGCTTACATCTAACTCATCAAGCTATACTTAACAGATGTGAGGAAACTAACTAAGCACTTGGTTGAATCGTTGCCTAAAAAGAAAACTTTTTCTACTCCATACTGAATCAGGTAGCACAGCCTGACTAAGAGCATTTCAGCTGCCTAATTTTAGTTTCCTTCTTAAGTTTTCATGAGCTCAAGTAACAACATTTGGCACAAACCATTGTGAAAGTTGTCAAAATCAAGTAGTTTGAAAAAAATCATTGCCTTATTAGAAGACAGCCAAAGAGAAAATATTTAATATAGGCTTTTTCATTGCCTTTCTAGAAGACAACAGTTTGCGCGTGAAAAAACAGTAAAATGGTACAATCACCTCTATCCTAGACAATTCTAATGAACGATTGTTTTTCTTTCATACTACCTAAACTGCTACCCTTTATGTCAGGCGCTAAGACAAACAGAAGAAAGATGAGCTTGCACAACAATTATCTCTTTTTTGTCCCCACAAAGTAGGCACACAGTATAAAGCATCTCAAATATCTCGTTAAAGAAATGACTGATTTGTGTCAACTTAAAATTCACTGATTAGGCCATGCAGCTGTTGCTTCGGACCATTTTCAAGCATGGTGTATGGGTTGGCCGAGTAAATCACGGAGCTGGTTAGACTCAGTTGACGTTGAGTGAATATTCTGTTTTTGGTCTATAACCTGATTATTAGATTTACCGCGTATTTAAGGTGGTTTTTGCCTGCGCTTATAGGTTATTGTTTAGTCTTTTAGCACTGTGTGGATGTCTTCATATAATAAGGAACAGGATCACGCAGTGGGCAAATACCTGGGCAGCGAGTACATTAAAAAGAGTCCACAACATTTAGATCGTCATACATGTCTGCTTTGGGATGAGCGTTAATTTTACGCGCTCTTACATTTTGTAAACTGATTACCAGTGAGAAATTTGACGTTCAGTCGTGTTTGAAATGCGCTATTTATCTTCAGCTGAATCATTTCACTCATCTTTGAATATCGTGTTACGCAAAACTCAGAGACTAGTAAATTTTGTTTTTCTTGACTAATTTTCCAAACAGTATTTTGACATCGTTACAAAATGCTGAAGGGTAGTGGTTCTGGAAATATCCGAGTGCGCTAAAACTATGCTTGAAAACTAGGATTATAGGGCATGAAAATTTAGAAAAGAAAATAGAGATAAGATAAAGAGCAAGCGAAAATGATGGGTCTATCTAATCAACAGAGCAGGAATTGTTTGCATCAGAGAGACAACAGAGACAGAGAGAGCGTTATCCTGTAGCCAAGAACGGGATAATGTGGGGGCAGACGAAGAGAACAGTTGGATAGAAAGCTTTGTTTGTATCCTTCCTTTCACAGTCGAAAAAGCTTTGAAAATATCTGATTAACACTTATCAGTGGCATAAGCGGGACCTTTGCTTGCTGCCTATTTGTTTCTCGAGCTACGAGACGCCACTCAATAGTTAGAAATTTAAAGATGGCTTGTCTGGTCGGTTAAAATCATTTGTCTGATATTAACTTGCATGTTCCTCTACTAGAAATTATATCGGTCAGAAGGCATAGCTTTTGTCAAAAGATGCCAAAATATGTTCGGTCCCTCTGCGCAAAAGCAGTATGGCCAATTATCAGCAAAATTTGGCAACATTCTGCAAATAAACGTCATCAGACTCACCGTGAAAACCCCCAGATTAGGCCTAGGAATGCTGTGACGAGTCCATGTGCTGAATAAGTCTCCTAAAATCACAAACCAACGAATCAGAATCGCGGTGACCGATGAACGAGACGAACGAAGATTTCCTGACTGATGTTGACTCAATGTCGTACTTGCATAATTAATAAATAAACTGATTCACCGTACATAAACCGGAACGTGATTCGAAATTGCTGTGGTTTTCCTGCTGCCTTCAGTTGCATAGACCGAAGTTGAAGCACTTCTGTTACATGCTGGCAATTCGAATTCGTGCTTTGTTAGGATCAATCGTAGCCTGCGGAGCTGTTTACAGTATCAGTATTATTACTATTGGCGCCGTATAATGGAATTATCTAGTATTGAAAAGCTGAACCTACATGTGACAACTTTTAATACCCAAGTCTGAAATGGAACTTCTGAACACCGTTGTAGTATCCCTGGGGGGGATAAGCGAAGCCCCAGTGACATTTTTCTGCACTGCTGACAAATGTAACTGTAATCACTTACAGAGAGTCTAAGATTTTTTCAGAACCCACGAATCTGCTTTTAGAGAATTGTCAATTGGATTTGTCAAATTTCACTGTTTGGTTTGCGCCCCGAACAATAAACTCCATCAGTCCTTCCTAGTGATACAGTCACAGCTGATTAAAAGCGAATTTGGGAGTCATTTGAAAATACAGCTAATTAACCGACTGATCACTGGTATAAACCAAGCAGAGATCTTCAAGACACTACTGCTGTAAAATAGCAGTTTCATTTTGATACCAGAAGTTGTGAACCAATCATTCCAAAAAATATTTTTGACGTGATCCATTCAAACGTCTCTGCTAAGTTTATTTTCGGTTGCATCCATGGCTTCACTGGGCACTGCTGCTTGACTCTTTTTTATACGAATACTTTATTGTCTGGTCACAGATTTTGATTAAAAATCTATCTGTTCCAGAGTTCAGCGTCCTGCATTCCCTGTCACTTTCTGTTGGTAGGTCATATCACAGTCTCCTGGGAATCAGGCGGTATTCTAAAAACTGACTGTGCGATGATGCAATGACAAAGGAAAAGTGTTAGTAAGGCAGGCAGTGTTCAAATTCGACAGAAGTTTGACTTTACTCAAGCAGAGTGACACTACAGTATGGCTGAAGATGACCTTCTGAAGACGAAAAGCAAGGGAAACGGGTGGATAATAATTTTCTGTTTCAGTTCATCATCTTAGTCTGCTGTTAACTTGTTGCCATCGTCAAAGACCACGGTTCTGCGTTTGATACCTACCGTATCTCAATCTGAGGTTGCGAAGGTGCATAGAAAAATTTGCAGTTTTGATATGGTCCGCACTTGCTAACAGGTACTTCTCAAAGACGGACTTAGAAAAGTTATATTTGCAAATTCCGCTGTCTCCGTAATCGTTACCGTGGACGACCAGTGGAGTTTCATGAGATTTACTCCAGTTCCGCTTTCCGTTCTTTGGTCTCCACGTATCCTGTTGCATTTGAAACGGATATTGACGAGATAATCCATGGCTTATCAGGACAACATAATTTTGGAGCCACTGTGGATGGACATAACTCAGGATTGAAATTGGTGCTCGAGGAGTTAGTGGAGAGGAATTCATGCATGACCGACGAACGTTAACTCCGTTAATACTATCCAGACACATTCTGACAAAAACTAATACTCCAGAAATGAGGAATGAAACTGTCCTGAAACAGGATGGATCTCCAATCACTTGAACCTCCCATATACTCATATTAGACGAGAATGGATAGTTCTAGATATATCAGGGACTTTGGGATGTTTTCCGAGCCGTCTGTGGTCCCCACAAAGGATTTCTTGAGTGAATGCTCACGATTTTAGTAATCGAAACGCACTTTAGTTCTTGTGTAACACAGGCAAGTTTACGGCCAAATCCATAATTATATGGTTAAGAGGTGGAATGTTGCTCTGAGGTCCTAAAACTAAAACTCTGCATCCATTCGTCAACAGATTGCTGCAAGCCGACTTGTCTCCAAGGTGCTTAGGAATCGGACTGGCGGGAAAATGTAAGTTTGTTTCATCAGCTGCTGCCCTAGGGACAGACTAATTGCAGAATTTCACAGAGAACTGCTATTCTACAATAATGTCGGCTATTAAGAAAGTAGGGCTATGTGAGTTGAAGCCCAATGTGTTTTCAGAAGTTGCGCCGACTATTTCGTTCATGATCCGATACTAAGGAAGTCCGGCTGTTGATTGAACCGATCAGTAGTAACCATGGACAAAAGATCTTAGTTATGTACGGGTGAAATCAAGTGTTTGATCGGTTAACCTGAATGCTGACACTCCTGCAAAGCACCCAGCCACCCAAGTTTGAACGACAGATCAAAGAACGTGGTACAATTCGTGAAGACGCCTTGGCAATGACCGACCTCAGGTCGTTGCAAAACCTGGAGACCTTCACAGACAATTTCATACTGGTCTATTTCAATGCGGTGCGCCGATGTACGAGAAAAATACTAGGGACTTTATTCCAGTCCAGACGACTAAGGTGCTTCTGGAGATTTCTTGGTTTGAATAACATTCCCTGCCTTTGTAGCCCTGAATTCTGTATAGCTGTCGGACAACTGACAAGATAACTGCATCGAACAATATTGAGAGTAATTGATCTAAAAGATGGAGTCACTCGTCGACAAAATCTCAGCTAAATCAAATCCAGAGAAACGAACGTACCGAAAGTAGATTTGGATGACATTCTGACAGATTATTAAAGCTCATGTGATCCGCTTACGGATGGGCGCATCACACAACCTACTTCAGTCTTTCCATCTCCATTTCGAAAGTTGGTCCGGTAAACAACCCAAACTTACGACATTCTCTAGCGAGGTAGGTAGTGGCTAGTCTCTGTGCAAATCACGTGACAGTGCGACGTAATTTCGCTGTCTACCGAGCCTACAAGCCACCCAACCAGAGTCGTTGACACTCAAGAACAAGAAGAAGGTAGATTTCTTGATTCCATTTATTCTAGCCCTATAATCCACAAAATGACTAAACTGTCCCACTTTCCCTCTATCTACGTGCAAACAAACGCAAGTAGATTATTCCTAAATCCTAGGCAGCTTATTATCTAAAGTCTGTGGGTCATGACCTACCTTGGCTTCACACTGGATTCATGAGGGTCGGGATATCATTATCTTAGGGTGAGACGATAAAAATGAAAACTACTCATTGTTGAGTTGCCATCCTCTACTCATCTACGTTTTGAGCGTTCGAATCATTCAGATTGTGACTTTTGACAATGTGAGTGAAACCGAATTACGATCAATAGAAAATGTCTGAACAGGCACCTGAGTAAACAGCTGTCACCGAAGCGACACGTCCAAGACTGGAATTCGTTCCCAAAGTGCATAATTCTTTGCGTAGACAACGTGATAGTGACTGCAGGCCATTGTCATCGACAAATGAACTAGTAAGTCAATCTGGATTTCACCATACATTAAGCATTTATATTGCCTATGCGTTTGTCTAAATGTTTGCCTGAGGGGACAACAGAGAAGGCATGGACCTCGTGATGCCGAGGACCATTAATTTAAGAACCAGTTTTTTTTACCTTGATTTTGAAAACAGAAGAATCGTAAGTGGATGGGGATACAGAAAGTGGGAGGATTTTCTAGGGTTTTGAAATCCAGGGGAAAGTGTTGATGGAAAGAAGGAAGTACGACATCTAGTAAGGAAAATCTGATAAGAATGACTATATCCCTGTTTGCGAGAAAAATTGGGAAAATTTTACACGAATCAGAACTGCTCTGGCCATCTTCGCGGAAGAAAACAAAATGGTTACGGTAAAATTAGAGCGGAGAAACCGCCCGACGGAAGCCATTAACCCCAAAACGCTGGTTAAGTAGGGATCGTCGGTTACTCAGTTAGCGTTTCGTTGAACCGAGCAAGAAAGTCAAGAGAAGCAGACGGAACCTCGCTCCACACGTGACTGCACTATTCAAGTGTGAAGCACACCTGAGCTTTATACAGTAAGGTTTCGATACCGATTATTCGAGCAACGCTTAGCCAAATTGATACAAATACCAAATGAAAACAACAATGATCCGCAAGTTTCTACTTAGAAATTTCCTTTTGAGCTGTTCGGATAATTAGCATCGGGTTTGAAAATTTGAAGCTTTGACTTCTTGGAGAGCGGAAAAGGCACAGGACAGAGAAAAGGTTACTCCACAGGGAAGCGCGGTCATTAGATACAGTATGCAGTTTCTGAGCGAGAACCCTTCACACTTGGCCGCGCAGTCCAACATGATCCGAAACGTTTCAGGCATCTTGGGTGATACAGTGGGTATCAAACTCTTTCCCTAGGCATCATTTTGGATTCCATGGTTTTTATGTACCCGAGCTCCGGATTTCGTCGTATAGACTTAATGTAAGCTCCCTTCAACTGTGCGTCTCTTAACAGCCTCTCTTTCAAATAACTCACTTAAGTTGTCATGGTTTTACAACCCGGTAGTCCTAAGAGCCCCTGTTTTTAGGGCGCATGTACTGCAAACATCCCATTTTCTTACCAGATGTTAACTTGCATCAGCTCTAGTGCTGATTGGTCCTCCCGAGATACCTCTTCTCAGTGGTCGGCTACATCCTGAAATTCGCTGTCATACAGCTGTTTCAAATCGTCTCCTATCTTACCCTCGGTCGATGCGATAAAGTTTACGGAAGCTGTCAATTTTCTATTCTGCCCTTTTGGTCCGGAAAACACTCAACCAAAATCGGTCTTACGGAGAATGGTCTCTTTTGGTTGCCCAAGCCCTTTTTCAATACCCAATATGTTTCAGGTATGTTCAGTTGTACAGCTGGCATTTTGGTAAACTTTACCTCTCTAAAGTAAGACCACCGCTGGGCAATAGACAGTTAAATCTGGCGTTTTGACCAGTATTTTGTCGATCTTTACCACATCAGGAATGTCCACTGTTTCACCTTTCTAAATCAACAGAAATTGTAAGCAGAGTTTCGCACATTTAGTCTCCCGAAAGCCGCCAACAGTACTAATTATGAGCTTTGCTTGTCTTTTGTTACATCAAGACTCCTAATGAAATAGTCTGTAACCAGAGCCGTATCTGATCCGGTATCCAGAAAAGATAAGACCCCGGTGGTCCCTTTGGGTGTCACTACGTCTTCCAGTACAGAACCTAGTCTCATGAACTGAACAGACTGCCTTGAAAACCTAAAGATATCCTTTTGCACCTTCGTAGCTGCTGCTTCTAACTTCCTCTCAGAGTGCAATAACGGATAGTAGTGCCTTCGGACCCGTCCCTTGTGCATTTGATTCTCCATCGGCACGCCGCTGCTGGATGTGATCCGTCCACCCAGACAAAACAAGTACCAGTTCTTTTCGCTGTGTCCCAGAGCTCTCCGCGGAACTTTTGGCATTCAATCGATCTACGTGCATATCCACACTGCACTCCTGCTAGTCTGTTCCAGTCCCGCGTTATTTGACCAAAGCGACTGTTGGCAGGGTGGGCTTGCGAGTCACTGAAATCCGTTAGTTCCTCAAAATTCGATTCCCTGTTCTCTGCCACTTTCCTATGCTTCGTCTGCCCAACGCCCCTAGAGGTTTACCTGCAGACAAAGAACGATCGATTCGAGGGTGTGGTAAGCGTTAATATCCGATTGGTACTTGCTGTACTGCAGTTCTGCATCTTTAGTACCAAACGCGGCATCAAGCGAAGATCACTTTGTGCGTTTCGCTTCGGAAAGGACACCATCAATCAAGTTCCTGGATATTATAAATTGTTACCAAAGCACGATTTTCAAAACCTCACTTGTTCTGATACAGCTCTCGTTAGGATCTAACTGTGAATCTCCCTCCATCACGTCCCTCGCTCGGTTGCGGCAATAAGAGTTAATATTGTTCCGGGTCGCTTACCCTGGGCTCGGTGGAGATCTCGTAATGCCTAATGCTCCGGTTGGCCTTCAGAGGTCATTAGTCGACTAGTGGGTGGTCGAATGGAGCCCCTACCTTGGCATTTATAAGTTCGAGGAAGCTGGGTTTCGGTGACAATTGTAGGGCTTGGACCCCCAATTTCAAATGATTTTCCGTTGATCGGCTTAGGTTTTCTGACTATCCACGGCACTGGACTGGAGTCTAATCAATTCTAATTCCCGCTGTAACTCATCTGTTCTTAATCTACATACACCAACATCCTTAAAATATATGCTCAGAACTATCACCTGAGATAGCACCGACTGGATTAACTGGTCCAACGTCTAGTGAACCGTCATCACTACAAACTGAATTCGTGACTTGCCGAATTGCTTCTTGTTCAAGTGCGAGTGATTCTGATCTTTTTCTCAGACGTGAAATAGGGTCAGATTAGTAGAAAATTAATGGATAAACCGAGAAGATAAATGGAGTATGTGAAACTCAAAGAAGAAGAGTCAAAGGGCTGATATGGGAAGAACGAATTAGTTTACAAAGAAATTGAAAAAAAAGAGTTTGAAAGCATTAAGTGTAACACGATTGTTGAAACTCCAGTGAGAGACGTGTTCAAGATCGAAGTTGAAGAAACACGGTCGACTTTGTCGTCTGTAAGGCAAGAAATTCGATAACAAAGAACAAGGAAGAGTGATATAATATTAATAACACAGCGTTGTTGGTAGATGTAATGCGCCTCGTAACACAGCGTTGTTGGTAGATGTAATTATATCATTCACAATAAAAAAACCAATACATGGCGCATCGATTTTTCGATACACTCCTTACGTCGTTTGGTCCGAACAAGGAAGAGTGTTGTCAAGGATAAAAGAATGAAAAAGGCTGAAGGTAGCGGACAGAACTTCATTAATTAATAAATGAGAAGGTGGGCGCAAGTACTGAACCTTCGGGAAAGCGAGCATTTACAGGAAGTGGCTGAGACAGGGTCCGATGAACTCGGACGGGGATTGCTCACTTACTGAGGAAACTTGATGTCCTCAATGTGAAAGACGACAAGAATGAGAGTATGAGCATTTTCCCAGTATCCGATCAAAAACCTTAAAAATATCGAGCGAGACTAGGTGTGCATCTCCGTGGTTGTCAAATGAAGCCGCCCGAGATCAGAAACCATATTGGATGTCGCTTATTAGACCTTCACCCTCGAGAAATGGAGGCAGTTGATCGGAGATGACGGTTTCAAATATTTGCAAAATAACAGATATGAAAGAAATAGGACTATAGTTGTTATGGTCGGAAGGATCATTGCGTTTAGGAATAAGACAAATCACGACGTATTCAGAAAAAGTTGAAGAGGTAGAAAGTTTAAGGGAAAGACAAAGTGGGTGGAGTAAAACAGCAGCCAAATCAGGGCACACATTTTAAGGACAGTAGACGGAATACCGTCCTGACCGGGTGATTTGAGACCTTCAGACAAGGCAGTAATTTTCGGATATCCCTAGTCCTAATACGAGATAGATAAAAAGAAATAGTGGGAAAGGAGGAAGCTGGTGATTTGGGATAATTGGTTAAAATGGAGTTGGAGGCAAACCAGGGAGCAAAAACAACTTTCTCGTTTTGTCCTTAGACAAAATCAATAAAGTAATTCCGATGGAATAGAAACTGGAAGGACAGAAACCACTGGAGGCTACTTTAGTAAGGAATCAAAATGTTTGACTGTCAGTGGCGGACAATAGTAGGGGCTTTGGTTTGCGGTGGCAAAAAGTTCTGCGGCTTTATGTTTGTTTGCTCAACACGTGTCCCTAGCTTGCACAAAACGATGGTGCGAGGCAGGAGTGGGAGAGTGGCGCTAGCAGCCATATACTGAGCGTTTAAAGCACACAGTAGAAAAACATACGTATCTAAACCACTCTGAAGATTACGTTTGCCTGGTTGGGAATACTACAGTGAAAAGTAGAACGTTTGAATTAAAACAATAGTCATTCCAGGATTATGTAGCTAAGAAATTGCCGAAACCGTCCCGGTCGGCTGGATTGTAGTGTCAAATTGCGTCTTGAGAAGGGTGGAAGGTTGTGGTGGGTAAAGTTGACAGATGATGTAACAACATAGTGGTCCAACATGCCAACAGGATGAAGAATAGAAATATGTGAATGGATAGGACGGATTGATGTGGGGGATAAAATCAAGAGTATGAGCCCAGACATCGGTTCCACGGAAAATGAAAGGCCTCATGCCTTCACCATTCAGCCCTATCCGCTTCCCATTTCGTTCACTCCTTCTTTTATGCATCAGTAGGATAAAGCAAGCGCTACGGTCCAGAATTCGAACTTCCGCCTTGTGTTAACTATTAAAGAGACTAGAGTTAGCATATGATCCTTATTTGTAAATTATATAATCGAAAGGTTTCTAGTGGTTCAAACCGCTGAACGTATATTCTTATATTTCCTCTTTTACTTCTCTTATCATTCAAGCAGCAGTGTACACCGTCTGCCAGAAGGGATCGAAGATTATTAGAGGACTTTCAGGTGGGAAGTTGACTAGGGGTTTGGGGAATGGAACCCGTGTTGAAGGTCACAATGCTAACCGCCGGGCGACGGTCGGTCAGCGAAACGATCGCGTTCAGAGTACAGTGCGTAAGCATGTCACGGCCGCATGCGTCTTATTTATACCAAGTGCGATGTGTAGGTGAATGAGAACTTTGAGCGGCAAATGAATCAGTCATGTTCACTGGGATAAACGTAACATTCAATTTTATTCGCAGTGCACAGTGCACACGCATCTTCCACTTTGGCTGAAGCAACAGCTGGTAATGCCAAAGTTACTGACTACCGCAGCGGTCAATATTTATTTACTCAGAACTTAAAGTTACTTTTTCATCGGCGTATGATAGTGACAGAAGAGATTTTTCACAAAATATAGGAAGTTTCTCTTTTTTTGTGCATGACCAACGTTATTTTGCCTGAATCTTTTGAGCCCGAAGAATGCGCCTTGTTTATGACCATACAAGCTCTGCATATACCCACAGTGTATTATTTCACCAATAGCTTGGTTCTTTGACTTTTTTGGTTCTGATGTCTTTCGGTTCCATGAGCAACTTGGTCCAGCAAACCACTGAGCATCAAAGCTATAGCACAAATGCTTGCTAGTAGTGTGTGAGATTGGTGTTACCTCGCCTTGCTAACCACTTACGGGCTTTATCTTTTAATCAACCGATCAAACATTAGAGCAAGTCAGGAGTACTTAAAGTTTGGACCCGAGTTTTCCCCAAACAACAGTTCCAGTTGACTGTAATTATCATTATTTCCTCCGGCAACTTGGTATCTTGATAAATACGTTTTTCCGTATCCTCATTTCTTATCGGGTCCGCTGCTTCGTCCACCTTAACTTCTAAGGGCGCATGTTTCGTTCCAACTTTGTCTCAATCCATCAGTTAACTACATTGGATGAGGAAGGTCTACTCGAGCCGGTACAAAACATTGAAAATAAAATAAGTGGCTTAATTGTGTTTAATCGCAACATCCACTAATCTTGCTATGCCTTATTGTTCATTTTCGCTGTTTTTTACAGCAGCATTCATAAGACATTCACATTCGTGTGAAGCAAAACAGGTGCTCTGATAACTCAGTTTGGCAACCGCAATTGGGTTTAACTAAGTGGACTGAGCGAGGTCATTGTTCACACTCTGGCCAGAGTACTCGCAGAAAGACAGCATTCTCACATTCGTTTTCTCGTCAGAACATAACCGACCAAGGACACTGATGACATTGCGATTTACACTGAGATAGCTACTCTTCAAGAGGGCGCATGATCGGTTTGAAGGGCACAGAAGTAAATAAGGAAATTAGTCCGAAGCCCAGTGAGCATGTCACCCATTTCCAACTCTCGCACAATCAAAATCACTATGACGGTCTATTGTCTGCATACTATGGCACCATCAATCGTTTATATTGCACCCGTCAAGTACGTTCAAATATGTTTGCATTCCACCACTTGCTGCAGTTTTGATCGTTCTCAGAATGCGTCACGGAAATTCCAAAACGAACACACATCGGGTAACACAAATAGACAGCCTTGGATTCCCTTTAATTATCATACATTTTAATTTTCGTTCGATTTTTGTTGTCAGTAGTCAACGATAGTTATTTCCAGTCTAGAATTGACAGACACATTTGATATTGAGAAATCGTTCACCTCTTGCCAGTTAGTGCAGTGATATTTTGCCCAACTTCATAGTAGGTTGCACGAAGAGAACGCTTAATAGTGTGTAAACAAAGAAGCAACTCAAAAGGCAAAAGATGAATAATGTCAAAAAACCTTCATAGAATTAATGCTGAACTAGATAACACGGAACAATGAAACCAATTGAAATCATTCACTGGACGAACCGCGCCGTCCTCCTACGCTAACTTCTCTAAGCTTCCCGCTACCTAAGGAGTTAAGATTTCAACATGTGATAGCGTACAAACATTTAGTCAACTATATGGCTAGTAATTAAGTAACTAATAATTATCCGTTGTTCGACGCAATGAGCAATTTTGATGTCCAGTTTATTGTTGAAGCTCACGAAAATTGCACGTTAGTCGTCATCATAACCATGATCATTGCCATAACACTCGTCAACTAATATCCACCGGGTTTACATGTAGGGACTAGCAAAAGCCCAATCGAAAGAAAGAATTAGGACGTAGTTTCTGAAAGGTGGGCTCATCCAGAGTCACAACATACGGATCACTATTATTAGTATACTATGCAGCTTATATACTTTTCTTGATTTTGGACAACGTAGACCGCTGAAGAAATCGTCAATCACAAACTAAAAGCTCGAGACTAGAAAAGCTGTCAAACAACAGTAATGCACCGGAAAAATTGACACCGTGGCCAACGGTAGGATTAGAGCGAGTTTACTGAACTGTCATATGACATGTTTAAGACCTGAATAATTTCTCAGTAGCCGTTGCGAAGACCTTATCGCTCTCAATACGTAAACTTAAGGGAGTTTCACTATCTTTATAACAGTATGTCTGATCGAGAATAATCAAAAGGGTTTCACCTAACGACATATTGTTAGACCTTGTTCAACGTATAATAGGCGTCCAGTCATAAATTCGACTATGACTGGTGGATGAATCGTTTCTCACAAGGCAAAGATAGGTTAAAATAAAATGAACAGCGAAAGTCCCTTGAATTCCCAGATGGCACGCATCTTTCCTATCCGTATTTTGAAATACATGATGGAATAATCAAACAAGAGACAGGAAAACCAACTAACGTAGAATACTACTTATCACCAACAGTAATGTCATCGGCGGATAATCTGAACGAAATTAAGTTCTGGATTTTATTTTATTTCCTAACGTTTAACGGTTCCAAGTGCGTTGATGGTCTCTTAAACCTTCTACAGGATTCCCGGTATTCAGCTCTCTTCATTGAACGCACACCATCATTGATTAGTAATTTGTGTACTCATGCAGATTCTCCTATCCGATATCTTGGAGTAGTTTCACTCCACGGTGTTTCACGAGCCATAAAGGTTGAATCTGTCCGTGTTTCATGATGTATTGATTCTCCCTTTTGTCCTTTAGACTTGAAAAGCTGAAAGCATCTTATGAACTTGCTCGTACTTTTCCCGGCTTAAAACAAGTTGAGCGTGATCTTAGCATTACATCACTTAAAGCACGTCACATTCACTATGGGCACAAATTCCGTCGTACTCATTGAACCATCTCCGCCGCGTACACTCAAGGTGAACTATCAGAGGAGAATGGATGACACCCAAAAAGATGCTTCAGTTAGTTAAACATAACTAAGTTAGATATTCCATTGCGCATGTGGAATAAATGTGCCTGACATGGGGTGTAGTATGTTCATGTGAGCTCTCATAAAAATGACACTTCAACTTGGGATATTGACCGCGATTAAATTTCACTGAACTGAAGTGACCTGTTCAGTTGGCGTTCGAGACAGACGACTTCACAAAGTGGTAGAAATTGCTTCTCGAGTGACTACCTCTAACGTTTCGTTGGGACAGTCATTTCTATCCAGAATCTGGGGTGTTTTTTTCTGGCAAAGTTTATGTTAATCTGGATAACAGTAAAGTTTATAACTAATCTGTGGGAGAAATAAGCCGTCTCACAACTTGTCAGCAACTTGGCAACCTTACTTGTTAGATGGAACCTGGCGAACACAGACTGAGCTGACTGTGTGCTTGTATGTACTTGCGTAACAGACCAGTCGGTTTTTTGAATGGGTATACCCATCTTAAAACCTATTCATGTTCCGTCGGATGAGAGCAGGTACGTCGAGATTATTTTGCTTATTCCAATGACAGCTGACGAAAGTAACGATATTTTCGGTGCTCCAGCCATGGATACGCATAGTTGTGAGGCTGTATGTAACCTGTGTTTCTCATACAGACTCACGCACACATTCAGACACACAGGCCAAAACACAAAACATTTCAATGATGACTATGCCGATAAACACTGGAGACGATAAATGACACAAATGAGTACCGATTATACATATCCAACAAACCCAATGCACACCTGCACCTCATGATCAAGTGTTGAGGTTTGCGTGTTATCCAATCAGGTGAGGGATGAAAAAATGCTCAAATAAATAGCACCACTGCTACCATTGAAAGCCGTCGTGCTCTGATCAGTCATTTCGTGCCGCTTCATTCAACATCTTCAAAATGGCGGAAGTTGACGATAACAATCTGACCCATGAGCAATACGAGGAATTGTGCAAACAATTCACATATCTGAGCGAATCTCATTGTCTCTCATGGGCTCATTTGCAACCGGCCTTAGATCTTCTCGGAGTACATTTGGCAGGACACGAATTTCGCGAGCTGACGGGAACACCTCAACAATGGATCACAATTGAAGAGTTTGCTGACTTGTATGCACGCGCGAGAGATCTGAAAGACAATACCAAATTGATACGGAAAGCTCTGCTATTAAAGACAGTCAAGGATGTCCGGGTAATGTAAAAATAAGTTCCCTTTCTCACACTGTTTCACTTACTGTGCACGAATCAGACTAATAAATCGCAACTTAGGAATCCAAATTTTTTCGTGTCTAAGTTTCACCTGCAATGAGAAGCTTTGATGATGTGTACTTATTCTATTTGTTCTCAATTTTCATCCCATAGGCATTCACTCAAAACCGAGATAGTGATACGAGACATTCGGTTAGTAAGGCGGAAGAGCGTGGTTTCACTTTGTGGATCAACAGAAGACTAGCTTCGGATCCGGATTTGGCAACAGAGATCCTTCCAATCGATCCGACAGTGGATGGGCAACTTTACGAACGATGTAAAAATGGCGTGTTGCTTTGTAAACTGATAAATGTGGCCAGTCCGAACACAATCGATGAGCGCAGTATTAACAAAGGACCGATGCTAAAACATGTTTTCAATGTAAGTGACTAAACACTTGCTGCTGATTTGCTTTGTGATCGAAGCCAAATGTCCTGGCTTGATAAGAAAAAAGGGTCAACATAGAAATACAATTATTTATGCACAAAAGCAAGTGGTATATTAAATATACTAAATAATAAAGAACTAATACTTGATGAACAATTGACCGAAGCGGAAATGTTTTCCTGTTGGTAGCAGTTGCAAAATTATTCGTCTTACTTTACAGGTTGAATAAAACCAAATAGAAAAACAGTAAATTTGCTAACAGTATCTTCTTTTTGAGTTGCAATCATAGTAGAAAATTCAGTTTCCCCATGAACCGCTGGACTGAAATGTAAATTCTACGCCAAACTTTGGGGAACAAAACCACTGGACCAACTTTTCATCCCCTTTCGGACCCATGAGCAGTGCGCATCTACGAAGATTTTGATCGATTTTCATAGTTTGAATTGTATAACTTCCACATTGTAGAGAGATTTTAGGCTTTGAATATTGTATCCAGTAACGTATCATTCCAAAGAAATGTCCATGGAAATCAGAGTAATTTAGATAAACCATTACACTTAACAATTTTACTTCTCCACTCTACCCAGGTCAACGAAAACTTGACGCTGGCTATAAACTCTGCAGCTGCCATTGGTTGTTGCGTAGTGAACATTGGTCCTGATGATATCGAAAAGAAGAAACGGCACATTGTCCTAGGTTTGATCTGGCAACTGATTCGTAAAGGTCTAGTGGACAGCATCACATTAGAACATCACGGAGAACTGATCTGCCTGCTTCAGGATGGTGAAACCCCGGAAGATTTGCTCCGTCTGAAGCCGGAAGAGCTATTGGTTCGTTGGGTGAACTATCATTTGATGCGTGCCGGATCGTCTCGACGAATGACTAATTACAACCGCGATCTGCGAGACTCGGAAATCTACGCAATCTTGCTGGATCAGATAGCACCCATCGAGAAGCGTAGTAAAATGAAAAGCCCCGCGGACATTTTGGCCTCACGCGATGAGCAACAGCGCGCAGTAAACGTCTTGGGAAACGCGGAGGTTCTGAATGCGAGATGTTTCCTTGCACCGGATGATATCTACATGGCAGATGAGTCACGGGACAGATTGCATTTGGCTTTTCTGGCCACACTATTCAACACCTATCCGGCTTTGGATGCACAGGGTGACTGGGTAATCGAAGGAGAAACGTTGGAAGAAAGAACCTATCGTAACTGGATGAACTCACTAGGTGTGCGACCTTTTGTCAGCTTCCTCGACATTGATTTGAGCAATGGTCTGGTACTACTTCAGCTGATCGATATCATTCAGCCGGGTACGGTTGACTGGTCACAAGTTGTTCAAAAATTCGACCCGATTAAGCGACTATTCCAAGAACAGGGAAATTGCAACCTGGTCGTTACTTCTGCCCGAAAAATAAACATTCGGTTCGTAAACGTCAGTGGGGAAGACATTCGTGAACGACACAAGAAGCTAATCTTGGGGGTCTGTTTCCAGCTGATGCATGCGTACACCTATAAACTATTACATGATGTGAGTTTTCACCTGAGTAGAAACCAAATTCACAGTGTCGATACAGTTCTGTTCTTATTTCGGATTTTATCATTAGCTTACAAGTGCATATTGTCGAAAACTTTCAGCAGAACTGAACGTAAACGAGCTTGACCGATCGAAAGTCCTTGTCTAGGAAGAGAATAACTTCACTACATGCCAAGTAAACGAAGTAAATGAGTTGAAAGATCGAATTGGCTCGAGGTCATTATCTTCGTGGCTACATCGATTCGAAGCCGAGACGGAGGTGATTTGTTATTTGTATCAACCAACGGTAAATAGCAATGACCACAGGTTCAACTTCTGGCAGACACAGGTCTGTCAATATTCACGCAATACACAAACACACGTTTATAAAACTTTGAGTTATCTAATCAACCCTTATTTCTTCATTGATATTGACTAAGGACTAAAAACAATTTTTTTATTTGCATGTAGGCTTCTGGCGGTAGCCTGATGCCTCGTGATGACAAAGAGGTTCTGGAGTGGGCCAATGAAGAGTTAACAGAGGCGAAAGCACGCAACATCGCCGGATTCCGTGATCCTGCATTTGCTACTGGTGTTCCGATTCTTCAGCTTCTAGAACAGATCAAACCGGGGTCCACAAACCGTGATGTGTGGGTCGAAAGCACCAATGATGATTTTTCCCTGTGTACCTATGCTATTTCATGTTGTCGAAAAGCTGGTGCTCGTATCTATGCCCTACCGGAACATTTGCGTGACCTGAACGGGAAAATGATTCAAACTATCCTAGTTTGTCTGCAAGCTTTGCACTATAGCATTCGACGAAAAGCGGAACAATCAAAGACCAAGCCAAAGAGAACCCAAGTGGCATGGCTTCGAATGGCGACTGGAGACGAATCGGAAGGGGAATCCATGGCAGATTAAGAAATCAAAAAGATGAACGGGAGATTTGATTCATTTTAAATTCCATGTGAAAAACGCGCCTACATAAAACGATGATTTTTATGTTTGTTTATGTCGTGGTCAACTGTGCACTTTTAGTTCATCTTGTTATTACCGAAACTTCTTTCGGACACCAAGGCTTATACAGAATTACACATCAAGCCACACGGCAGCAAGCCACATACATACTCAAAAACTGGTTAGCCTTTTTCACTGTGCTGTCCCGTTTTTAACTTCTTAGTTCCCTTTGGCTATCTATGGATGCGTCACCATGTTATTATTATTATTGTTGTTGATTTGAAAACAATACAAAAACAACTTTGATTCTGTTTCTCAGCCTTATACTCCGAAAAGCAGGGTTACAAATATGTCAGCACGTTTTCTGCGATCACACAACCAGCGAAATCTGTTCGGATGAACAATGCAGTAAAATCTATAAATAAAGTAACAACTAGCTGAAGGTGAGCAAATGATCTCCATAGTGCGCTAACGATTATTCATTATCCCAACTTACAGATGCAACGCACTCCCTTATCCCCGTGTTCAACCATGACGGACAGTTAAATCAACTGCTACTTGAGTCACTGGACTGCGGCGATTCCATAGTAGCCCCGTATTTATTAGGTTTCATTTGGCTTATGAGGGACGAGAAATATGGTGTTTCTGAAGCTTAGACACGCCACTGGAAGAAGAAATGTCAAAATTTCACCCAAACGGCGTGGTAGCACGCTCGCAGAACTACTTGTAACACTGGTTACAGTCTTTTTCCTCAGCTGCCTTTCAGCGCTCTTTTTCTACTGAAATGGACTAATGCTGAAATCGGAAGTATAAACCAACCAGTGGGTCGATGGGGCTCTCTTCTGGGTAAGACAGCCAGTTTGCCGCCATCTGACTAATGCACACGACGTATACAGAGTCACTGGACCAGGATCGCCTCTTAGACATGATACATACTTGCCCTGTGCAACAGAGTTGGTGAAACATTGTTCAGGAAACATTGTCCCATCATTATTGTAGTGAAATTAAGACTGCTCCAGCGATTTTTACTAGCATGGTTTATCACCTCATCAGTTGAAGGGTACACACGCCAGTCTGTTTCTCATTCGTCACACTCCATGGCTGTTCTTATAGAATACTCACTAAGTCCTTTTCTTGTACAAATTGTAAGACAATGATGTTACTTGTCTAAAACGTTGCGTTTGCTGGTCCCAATCGATCAAAATGATTGAATTTATCTTTATCGGCTGATGTTGACCACGCCATCTGCAGTCTATTCTTCAGATGGTTGCATCTGCATTTTCGTTTGCAACTTAGGAGGTTCTGTACGGGCTTCCGGATCGACGATACTTCATGTTTTAATGGTCGAGAATCTCTTATTACATGTAATGGCATAAAAGGCGAAGATGTTCTCTGGCTGTTCACTTATTTCAAAATTGATTTAATGTAGATTCGCTGTAGTCATCATTTTAAGCTGTAACATATCCAGAGCTGAAGAAGCACTGGAAAATTCAAGCATTGGTAAGAGAGGGTTTAAATTGGCCTTTATTATGATTCTCAATATGGCAATTTTAATGTTAGATAACAGTTAAACTGCTTACAATCTTACAAGTTAAATATCATTTTTCCCGCTTTACGTATGAATGAACTGGTACTGGCCTCGCCATAAGTTAAACCGCCGAGTTACAATTTTTATGAAGACGTTAGATGTTTGGTCATGAAACCCGGGACATCACGAATTCCTATTACAGCGATAAATTGTAAAGCCAGATTACGACAACCTTTTCTGCTGCCAAAATTGCCTCCGATTCTTCAGTGGATCTTGTAAACTCCCGTGAATACAGCTTTCTCCTCTCATAATCACGCAATGCTACTGGTGATTGTTCCCCATTTTTCCTCCGGGGGATTCCACACACAGACCTCTAATCAGGCTCCAAAGTAGCCAGGTTGTTACATTTTCCACTTACTGAACTTGTCGGGTAATACATAGCCCCAATGACCCCTAAAAATCAACTATTAGTGTTCATTTCATCAGTGATTGCCGTTACATGACAACAAACAGATTGCTCATCCACGACTGAACAGGTGAAACAACTGGAATCAAACCAATTCTAATTATTTCAGATAGTAGACTTCTCTATACTATCACGTATATCAGTTTTTCACATACCAGAACTACTTCATATAGTTGATAACCCGTCACATTTGGTAATTCGGTAAGGAACTTTGTTAATGCCGTTTGTACTGCTTTCGGTTTGCCGGCTGGAACTATATGGATGCTTGTAACTGCATTGGAATATCCAGTAGTGCAACTGGAACACAATTACGATAAAGTAATTTTTGAAACTCTTGATCCTCCACATAGAAAAAACGAACTCTTCATTTGCGAGCTTCTCAGGTCCCAGTTTCAGACTACCAGTTGCTTTCGGCTCTGCATATTCCAGTCATATTTTACCATCTCATGATAGTCCAAATCTTGTCCCAAATAGATTTATTGTAAACAATCATGTCTGATTCAGAAGCTTTTCGCAAATATCGTATAAAGCCACGAATGATCGTTAACCAGTAGGATGCACTGACTGACCCCACACTCATTCAGATGTTTAAGGCTAGAGTTGGTTTGATTTGTTTCGTTCAGATCAGTTAAGTTTCTACAGCATTAAGGTGGCACCAACGTGCTGTGGTTTAGGTAGCCACCCCACGGCAGAGTACACTTAAAAGAGAAAACGAAAACTAGAATTAGTGCAAAGTCATCTCCAAGATAATAAGTCGAAAAACCATAGAAGATGAAGGGTTTCGAACGTAATAGCACCAACGATTGGGCTCATGGAACTTCTACCTCGCTGCACAGTGCTCTTCGACACAGTTAGCTGTTGGAAGATAGGTTGAGTTTATCAGTTGATGACATAGCAAAAGGTATGAAGACCAAAACCACTGGAGTGGAACGCGTAGGTCGGGATAAACTTGCTTTTTAAGTTTCGCGACGGAGAGAATAAAAGTTGGTGGAACTGAAACAGCCTAATGCAGTTCAAGCTGATGTCTTTGCACATACATTGCACCCTACCTCATATGGTGACCCAGACAAAAAACGATTAGAAGACGAGGCTCTTATGATTTTTTTATTCGTTCCCAGCTAGAACACTGAAGAGAGTTGTTAAAGATAATATGCAAAGACGGATTGAAATATCCATTATTCTGGACTTAATAACAGGAAATTTCGTTTTCCCCTATCTCTTCCCTCCGAAATATATTCACCGGCGGATGGTTTAGTGAGGTCTCTTCAAGAGTAGAATAAACGCATGTAAAAGAATAATTTTTACTACCCAGCTTTTATTCAAGCACACTCATAACTGAAAATAAACCGAAACAACTCGCGGAACGATTTTAAAGGGAACCGGTGAGAATTGATCAGATAGACTATTCCGCATCAGAAATTTGACATGGTTTCCGGTCATTCCCTCTGCAAGATTTTGAGAAGACAGACATTTTTGGTTTTGAGGATGCATTCATCTCACCGAAAGTGGCAGACAGTTTGCGAGTTGTTGTGTAGCTGATTCACGTGAAGACAGTTCAGGATGAGTCACACAACTTCTTGATCTATGATAGTTTTTCGTCATCATAATTATGCTTGCGTGACTGCACACTCATAATGAACTTGGAACTGGGGCTGGTTTATATATCAGTCGGCTCTTTTGGGATTAAATGCTCGAAATCAAACAGTATAACAAGCAACAGACATGACACTAAAGCGGAAGGCCGCGTTTATGCTCACCGAGTTCCTGCCTACGGTACTAACTATCACATGACTAATTATCAGAAGGTAAATCGGCTCAAAAGATTTCGAAGGTCATTGCGAACAAGCGCTGAGGTACCAAATTCGCGCAGACTACCACTTAGTTCTGCTCTCAGAAGCGTTCGCCATAGATCGATTTGAGACTCAGATGATCCAAGTCCTTCTGGACCGCACTGATCCAAATTTAAAAAAACCTAAAAGTGGCCGCACCATTCCGAGCGGTAATCGAGAGCTGGGCGTCAGGAAGCAGTAATACCTGGGATCACTATTGGTAATACTACTGCAGTCAGCAGCGTTGGTGGTATGTGAATAGATTATCACTCCTGGGGCACCGCCCACTTAGTTCGTCATTCGAAATCATTTTTTCTCACTCTGTACACTTAATTCGCCAATGAAAGCCGTGAGCGAACACTTCGGAGCTCATGGTGGTTTCAACTCCTGATTGCCAGATTTTGCACACATTATTATTCAGGAAACGGAAAACGGATTCAAACATCCAAACACTCATTTCGGGGATGATTCTATGGCCTGTATCAACGTCAATCGGACTGGTACGTCTAAACTCACAAGTTGTTTTTCTTGCCCATGTTGAGAACAGGGATCAGAATGGATGTATTTATGTCCCTTGGAAATATCAGGTTCTCATGATGTGTACCAGTCGGTGAAGACAAGCACGTTTTGTAGACTTCTTATGAAATATTGTTCTCCACGTCTGCAGTTCTTTTCCTCAGTTTAGTAATGAATTCAGAAATTCTGATTGCTGTCCCTGGAACTTAGGTTTCAGACATTTCATCACCATCCGAAATGGCATCGTCAGTCAGTATCACCTATAATTCTGTTCCGAGATAAACTGGTCCGTCGCATCACGTATCCTTCATTTGAAGCGACAAGGTAGAGCCCAAAGGGTGTCTAATATTGACCAGTTCCCAATGTGGTCCCAATATCTGATCCACCGTGTCTTATGGTCTACCACTGCACAGCGCGTGGCCGCATACCTTACCTACTGTGAAGAATTTTTCTTACAAGTGGGCTTATGTTTTGGTCGACAGTTAAACGGTGGTTTTGGTGGTCGAATCTCTCGGTATTTTTGAGATCCCTCCTGCTTCTTTTCAAGCAGCTTCACTGATTATCGTCTTCATCATCTTTCACTCCCCTTCCACTGATGCGTCACTTGTCTGAATACTGATGGCGGTGTCCACTGAATCGCTTTGATATCTGAGAGTGCTTAATGCTTTCCTAGCAATTTTAGAGCCGCGACCTCTAACCAAAGTTGCGGTAATCTTCTAGGAAGCGCAGACAAATGAATCATAAAATAGGAAAGCATGAAGTTGTGGTTCATACCGCTCATGTTTCCAGTAATCATACCACTGATTTCTCACAGGAAACCTGTTCCGCTGGATGCTACTTTCCGAGGCGGCTACTGGCTGGAAGACGAGTTGGGGTGTCATAACAAAACGTTATGAGACCCTTAACCAGTGGACTGGATGGAGTATGTACAGTTTGACACTGTGTTTATTGATTGACGCAGAAGCCCATAGCATATGAAATCCAGCTCAGTAATTTTTTTGTAACCGATCTCATGGAAGCCCAATTTTAGCTGAGATGTTTCGTTTAGGAGTTTCATTGTCTAGGGTGATACACAATTCCGAAAACGTGACCTATAAATACTTCTGTTTTTTCATCAGTCTTTTCTTGTCCTTCGTTGACTGCGCTCAATGCCACCGCAAACAGTTATTCTGTAAACTGCAAACTCAGCTACTGATCAGGATGTCTATCTTATTACTCATCATACGCTTTCTACTTCGTTATCATGTTTATGTAAATGCGAACCGTGTTTGGCGCTCTATGACTCTTTCCTGACTGATGGATTGGATTCGCCTTTAGCTCAGTGGTGAAAATAGGTCAAGAGTCGTAAGAAATGGCCAAACTTCTCATCGAGGCCTCTGTTGCTGACAGGCCACCAGGCATGATCTGCCTCAGTCCTTATCCGGATGAAGTAAGTGACGTCAAAAACAATGGTGTTTTGGCTGAAAGCATCTAGAATGATTTTCATTGTTTACGCTAAACATGGTATTACTTTTAATAAACACATTTTGCAAAGTCAAAGAGAAGTGCTGTACCCTAAGTAATGAACAACTGCATTCCAACGTACCACGTCTGGCTGGATGTATCGGTCACGGAATTGTCCTAGTTTTGATTTGGCAAATTATGGAGCGTCATGCGCAGGAGACAAATGCAGGTCAGTGGGAGGACTTAAGCTTAAAGCTCCTCGTATTTTCATTGGTAATCACAATGAATTGCTCGGTAATTAATATGAAATTTCTACGTTTTGCAATGCAAGGTCATGACGCTTGGAACAGGCAGTCTTATCTGCGGCCTGATTTGATGAGGAAAATACTAAATAAAATGAAATATCATGAAATAATTCACCATGTGACATCATCGCCCAACTCACCATAAAAACCATGGAAGTACTGTACAGCTGTTTCATCCTTGTTAGAATCATCAGCAGTGCATAAAATGTTCCAAGCAATCAAGCTCTGTAGGTCATATTCAAAGCCTTCGTCGTACTTAGGCTGCCTGCAGAGAAGTCATCTATCAGTAGGCGTCGATCGCTGTGAGCTAACGGACAGTTTGCGTGCAAATCAGTGACGGATAGGTGCAACATCATGTGGTGAAGTTCAACAAACCGTTCAGAGCGTGTCCGGTAGCGTAATGGCTAAGGCGTTCGACTCAGAATCGTTCGTCCTTGTTCGGGTTCGCGTCCCAGTTCGGGCGCGGTCCATATCCACTGCTCATGATTCCTAACAAGCATGAAACAGCTGTACACTGCTTCCATGGTTTCGCTTATGATCACTTGACCGATCATATCACGTGGTGAACTATTTGATGGAAAATATTCAATCTCCTACTACTAATAAAATGCAGTATCCTCAGAAATGTGCTTTTTAGATTTATGACAGATGTTTCCAGGCTGAATTCCTCCGAATGGGAAGCAACAAACAGAAGGTATTGACATTGTTTATTTTTAGAGATTCAAATGAAACAGCATAGAGGCAACTTATTCAAAGCTAGACTGAAGAACAACTAACGAATTAGTCTTGCAGTGCGCAAAATGTCTCTACGAGGTGACATTTTTTGGTTCGGAAGTTTATCATCAAAGAACCAAAACTGGACCGTAAAGCGGTTGAATCTCTGCTTTTAACCATCACCAGGAATGAATTACAGAACTTACATCTAAAACTCGAAAACAGGGAGCTTAGTTGATATAAGTCCTGCTGTCTAATAAAGGCAATGTCATGTTTGTTCCAAATAAAATCGGTCATGCGTAAGTGTCAATGAGAGCAACAAATGCGAATATGCTGCACAATTTAAACGTAATACTTGAAGACGCACGCATCCACAAACAAACGCACAATCACATACAAATACTATAATGAATCAATGAACTTGGACACGAAAGTCAACACATTCAATAAACAAGGTTGACTGCTAAAGCCACACTGTTCTGATTATTCTGACGGCAAATGAAACCAGCCTTGTTGAGCATTTTAACAATAATCCGCAAAACCGAAGATAGTCAGAGAGAGAGAAGGGTTGATGCAGAGACGGACAGAGGTAAAATACACCATGATTATACATCTACTGAGAGTTTTATGGCTGACAAAGTGCAGACAAACAGCTCAAAGGCTCATCCTGATTGATAGAATTGTTTTTTAATCAATTACAGTCCTTGTATAATAGGAAACCTGAGCAGGAAATCAGAGCATTCCAACGAACGGCAGTAAGTTCACTCAATTCTTTTCAGGTGATTGGGAATTTATAAAACAATGAATAATTTTGTGCTATCTTTCGAGCTCCTAAGTATTAGCCGATTTTAATCGTTGGCAGTCTGGTAGTTTTTTACTCAAAAAGAACTATGAAGAATACAGACATTATTTGACTTAAGAAAGCTGATCTTTTTGGCTAGATTTAAAGTAGATGTACAAGTGATTGATTGATATTATTAATGTGAAGAAGAATAACCTAGTACAAATTGTGGTCGGGCCAGTCAACTAAATTTTGTATACGATCTAAATGGGTTGAATCAGTGAACGCAGATGTGACCATGTCGTTTGGACCTGGCACATTTGAGGAATTTATACTGGGTATATTCAACTGAAATAAACGATCCCATTCTTTCTTAGCTTCGGTTGTGCATGATGCATCTGATCCGAATGTACCATTCCTTGAATTGCATAAATGATTTTTGTAAGAAGAACCCAAATTTGTTGCATCTTGATCGCATCGAATTCCGGACGGGTTTTCCTCGTCACAAAATTCGCTCTTCAAATGGGTCCCATTCATCCATTCCGTATGTACTGATTGCTGATTCTCAATCAGGCCATGTGCGAATTTGGTGACCTCCGTTGTTCGAAAACCAGTCAGACTGTCTGTGCTAGTAGCTTGCTCATTGTGTTTCTCAGTCGGCTTAGGTAGCAGCTCGTAGGCGGTAGAATTCACTGAAATTCCCATATCTAATTGAAAATTAGGATGATCTTGCGGGTTCTGACGAACATAATTTTGAAGTCCACCGAAAGTTCGTGTTTCTTGTACAGTATTTGAAATGAGTGGCAAGTGAAGACAGGGAGTTGACTGTTCCGTGGTTCGGTCCAGACATCTGGATGTCCAATCATTTTTGCTCGTCATAAACTGGTTCAATTTGACTAGCTGTGTATCAGACAAATGTTTTTTTGTGATGTCTACTTTCACTGGCTGATTTGTCCCAGAGGGCATTGGAAAGTACGGATGTCTATCCGGTGGTTTCGTTATTGGGCCACGCCTGTTCAACCTGAGAACTCTTAGTTCTCCAGAGATATTGTCTAAATGTTCTGGGAGAGGAAAAACAAATGAAATTGAAAAAAATAAGCCGGCGTATTATCGCAAGTGCAAGAAAATGGCTCACCATATTCAGATAATTTTAGTTCAAGTATATTAAATACAAACTTTTAGAGGTTATTGAGGTACCAGACAGCCATACATTCACCAGTGAATGAATGACAAAGGAAATCTGCTAGGTCAAAGAAAATAAGATGTTTTTACCACGTACGTGATTAAAATAAGACATTAAAGAATTGGCTAAAAATGGGTGATTCTATGCAATATTTATTGCTGACTTAGTTTATTTGCATAGATTATTTGTTCCTGGTTACTATTCTTGCTCGTCTCCTCATTTAAAACAGGTTTTATTCTATATATTCCTTATGTCTACTGAGATATGGTTAAAGGCTTTTAAGCCTAATTGCTGAGGTGATATTTCGTTTGCATCAGCACCACTGCTGATCTGTCGCAGTCGGGACAATTTAGATTCTTGGGTTGTATGTTGATGAACCTTTCAAGGTTGGAAATTCTGGATACCCTAAATATCTCACAACAGAAGTTTTTATATGCCATAGTTGGCTACCATCTTGGGAATTCTACTGACTTCGAAAAATCCTTTTCTATTTTGTTGAAAAGACCGGTCAAAAGCCGACTGTCGGATTCCATTATAACATCCCCTGCATGCAGAAGAAATATCGCGAAATATGAAACAGAACAACAGGAAAACTTTCGAAATGTGTCTTCCATGATCATAACAGTTGATATCGCCAATGGGGTTCGAGGAGTTGACACAACTTCTAACCGAGTGGGCTTCAAATGATGTCTAACCAAAAATGCGGGCACAAAGAGAATTCAAAAATAAGGCTGATCGGACGATTGTTGCAGTCCCACACTTCATTACGAAAGTGCATTGTGACCAGCTGGAAAGCCGCATGATTAGTCGCCTCATTGCAGCTGACCATAAAGAGATCTGAAGTTCCCTGACTTTCATTTCGCTATGCCTGAACGCAACAGGTGACGTAAACTCGAAAGACTGGAGCACATTTTGTTTATATTTTCCCCTAGAACCAAAGCATTTGCTGGAGAATAATAATTCAACCTCATATTCACTTGGGTGAGTACAAGCAAGCCCGCATCTTTACCTGAAACCATGTATAATTACCAAACTGATAAAATCGTGTTCATCTTGCAAGTGAAAATTATCCGAAATTCATGGAGCATAGGTGTGTAAATAAAACTGAAGTGGATGAAGAAAGAGTAAATTATGTCTGTAATAGTGATTCAGTGACAGACTTAGTACTGATTTTAGGTGCATTCTTCGTCAATATTCAGCAAGGAAGTGAAGTGCTGTCGCTGCTGTAGATGCTAATGATTATGTACAGAAACGCTAGCATTTCGCAATGTGAACTCCGATTTATGTACATAACGTGAATTTATTTCTCTACTTGTTTGAAATGAACATTTGTCTACGCTTGCTGTACCACGATGATCACTGCAGTCGATTAGTTAGTTAACCCCGGGACTTTTCCTCTAGGCGAACTTACTAGGCAACCACAGCGGCAATAGTCTGCAGGACAACCCAGTTATCCAAACCATCGATGAAACAGCTGTTTCCCGTGCTTGTTATCTTACTGTCAAACAATTCAATCGTGAACCCTTGACCATACCCATGAGCAAAACAGAATGGCAGTCAAGTCATCACATATTTGGACATGCCCTGGTGTCGCTACGCAAAACAATGAACACCAGCTCCATGTGATTGTAGTCAGCGGAAAAACAAATATCTTAAGCTGACGGTCTGGAATAGCTGTGGGAATAAGCACTACGACATCCTGTGAAATGCACCTGAGGTCATCAGAAAGTCACTAACAAAAATATTCACTGTGAAAAAAATTCAGACATTGCAGCGACGTGATCTGTTAGTCGCTCTACTTGCATTTCGATTTCGAATAGATTAATCAATGTTTCTTCTTTGCTTAAGTCGATTTTACACATCTGCAATTTCGTCAATGGATTTTGTCTCCCCATAGCCTTAATAAGCACAATCGTAACTGCCGTAGTGAAACTTTGCCGTCGTAAAGAAATCATTCTGAGCACACCACAATAAGAATGGTATTCACAGGATTATTGCAAGTGCATAGTTGGTGAGCACCTACGGAGACTCCAAAATTTCTTTTATGAAATGGGTGGCAGGTGTGAAAAACGAAATTTTATCTAGGAGACCACAAATGAAGGCTGCAAAGAGGAACCGTTGGGTGCAACCTGATCCATCCCCAGTTCGACGAAATAAAATATGCCTATTTGCCATGGGCTAACTCGAATTCTCTCCCACATGCGATAGGATACACACCTGCTGCTAATCGTCCTCGGTAGGCCGAAATTCTTTCAGTTCTCAAAGTTGACGATTTTGTGATGTATCAAAAAGACTTCGGATCGATAATCACCGACTGGAGCAGTTTTCTAGGGGATACAAACACAAGCATTCAACAATTTGTGCGTCCCATTAACATCTAAGCTAACCAACTTTATCGATTAGCTGCATTTGTCTACAACGAAATTTTCCTTTAAAAGCGTGCCATTTACTTTTCTTGACTAGGGCCTGTGCGAAGGCTGTGTGGGTAAGTTCCTGGCGGGAAGGCTACTTGTGGAACATCCGGTACGATCTATCAAATGGTTTGATAGTCGGTGACACTGAAGAAGTGAGTTATGGAATACCAGACAAATCATGCGTGGCGGAAACTAGCCATCATTACGTGAATAAACATGGTGTGATGGCCTGCATGCCTTTGCCGCCCAACAAATCATACAAGTTGACTTAATCAAGCCAAATTTTTAATTATGCCTAATGGATCAGAGGGCAGAGGCCAGAGGAAGTCAGTTGGATTGACAACTTCTGGTTCTGTGTAACTAACTGATGAGCTGATCGATAATCAAGGCTAACGAACAGAGATGAAGAGAAGCTATTTATTGGCCAGATGCTCCAAAAGCAAGGGATTAACCGAATGTCTGGGGTTTCTCTGTGCGATACGAGAATTCATCGTATTTCTTTAGGTAGCTATGGTCTAACTGAGCCAGGCCACTCCAAGGCCACAGCATCCTCCTCCTTCTGTTCCACTTGCTTTACTGGGTGCAAGTAGCAGAAGAATTGTAGTCCATGGTGAAACGCCAATTCATGCACCAAATATAACGGAACAGCTAAACAACGGTGCCCAAGTCTTATAAGATATACGTTATGAAACTCTGTCGCCGGTGCAGTTGATGGGCTAACTCCTTACTAATTGTGGGCCAGACTCTTCAGTTGATGACCTCGGTTGGGATTTCTATAGAACAACCTTCTGTGCGTTGTGGACAAACGTGAAGTCCCGTTAGTCCGGAAACCTCCTGAACCCCATTCGGGAAGAATCTATTTAATATTTGTTCTTCTGATGTAGGATACACGAAAGATGCCACAAATAATTGCGACTCCGCTGGTTTATCTGACTGTGGTGTTAATGGAACGAGATGAAATATAAATTGAACGCACAGCTTAGCCTTAAACGTTCACTTTTTTAGTTCTGCTTAAAGTNGATGAAACGACATGGCTAACGCGGGAGGATCACTTGGCATTTAACGATTTGAAGCATCCATATGATATCCTGTTGTAACTCAATAGTCGAGTGTACAGTACCACGATAAGGCATACTGTGCTATGCGGTTCAGAAAAACGACCGTTGAGAACAGAAAAGCTAGAAAGACATAAGTCGTCTGATCATCGGTTTACTTGCGACACTGTTAATATGTGAATGTGAATTTTTGGAATAATCCAGAAATCTTGCTTAGGGAATTTCCTTTTTAATTCAATCTTTGTAACTAGCACCGAATCTAAGTAGATTAAGGTGAATGGGACGTGTGTTACGCATGCACAACGAGCGATTCTCTCGGAATCCTTGGTACCTCGAGACAGGTAAATGTTGGGAGATGGGTGGCAGCAATCAGTCCATGATCTGGGGAAAGCGCATGATGACTCTTGGTCTTGGACAGTGCCGTATAGGTCGAGTTGGATAATCGGGTTTGAATCCCCGGGATCAGCTAGTGCGATGGTTGGGCCTGTGCGAAGGCTGTGTGGGTAAGTTCCTGGCGGGAAGGCTACTTGTGGAACATCCGGTACGATCTATCAAATGGTTTGATAGTCGGTGACACTGAAGAAGTGAGTTATGGAATACCAGACAAATCATGCGTGGCGGAAACTAGCCATCATTACGTGAATAAACATGGTGTGATGGCCTGCATGCCTTTGCCGCCCAACAAATCATACAAGTTGACTTAATCAAGCCAAATTTTTAATTATGCCTAATGGATCAGAGGGCAGAGGCCAGAGGAAGTCAGTTGGATTGACAACTTCTGGTTCTGTGTAACTAACTGATGAGCTGATCGATAATCAAGGCTAACGAACAGAGATGAAGAGAAGCTATTTATTGGCCAGATGCTCCAAAAGCAAGGGATTAACCGAATGTCTGGGGTTTCTCTGTGCGATACGAGAATTCATCGTATTTCTTTAGGTAGCTATGGTCTAACTGAGCCAGGCCACTCCAAGGCCACAGCATCCTCCTCCTTCTGTTCCACTTGCTTTACTGGGTGCAAGTAGCAGAAGAATTGTAGTCCATGGTGAAACGCCAATTCATGCACCAAATATAACGGAACAGCTAAACAACGGTGCCCAAGTCTTATAAGATATACGTTATGAAACTCTGTCGCCGGTGCAGTTGATGGGCTAACTCCTTACTAATTGTGGGCCAGACTCTTCAGTTGATGACCTCGGTTGGGATTTCTATAGAACAACCTTCTGTGCGTTGTGGACAAACGTGAAGTCCCGTTAGTCCGGAAACCTCCTGAACCCCATTCGGGAAGAATCTATTTAATATTTGTTCTTCTGATGTAGGATACACGAAAGATGCCACAAATAATTGCGACTCCGCTGGTTTATCTGACTGTGGTGTTAATGGAACGAGATGAAATATAAATTGAACGCACAGCTTAGCCTTAAACGTTCACTTTTTTAGTTCTGCTTAAAGTTAGGATATTATACAAAAGAAGGCAAAACTCTACCCCAGCTGAAACTTTTGAAACATTGAGATCATTATGCGGTGGGCCTACGAAGAGCCAAATAGATAAGGCCATGACGTTTCGACGTAAAGGTCGCGGGTTCGAATCCTCCCACTGCCGGTCAACTTCCCCAATTGGCAGCCCTCTGCTGGCCGCGGCCCCCTTCCTGAAAATTGATGTACACTGTTGTTTCATTAATAAAGGAAGTAAAAGATTAAAAAATAAATGTGATATCGAAATTATACATCTATGCTTGGCTGACGAGTTCCATTATCAATACCTCGAACAACTAGTACTGAAGGTGATCCTACTTCGATAACTCGTGATCATGTGGGCGTCGTTATTGACTTCAGCAAGATGACTACTAAAAGGTCGATGTAAGGGGTTTGGTTAGATGATGCTGTGTGAACTGACGCTGGTTTAATCGTCGTTACTTGGCAGTCATACCTGCTCATGTTTCAATGACTTCAACTATCCTGAGAGTACTTGTATCGGGGCTCGTTCAGAGTAACTCGAAGCATGCGTTCAACCAATGTCGTCGTTGTTACTGTCGAATTCAACATCTTGGTTGACCATTTGGGTTAGGCCTAAGGGTACGTCGAAGGCCAATTTGTTGTTCAAGCCAAACGAGCCGACAATGACAGCCACCTCATCCGATTGGTTTTGACCACAGATTATCTCCGGTAAGCACAATGTTTTCCATGTAAGGAGCCACTGGCTAACTTGGTGACCTCCTATGTCCTTAAAATTTGAACTCAAAATAAGTGCATTGCCGCTGGTCACCGGTGGCGTGGACTAGTTATAGATTTTCTATCCTTCTCGTTTATACATGTTAACTTAAATCATGCTTTGGTAGGTGCCCGCCTTTGTTCGCTCCTGGTGTTTGTAAGGACACGAAAACCACTCATTCCATATTGTTGCTCACAACCGATAGTTGGTGACTTGTCCTTTAATCGGATCTTTCTACACAGTTATTGACACCGCCAAAGCCCCAGCAT
>LUCM01011766.1:21001-63369 GCA_008360955.1 Fasciolopsis buskii | reverse complement strand
GCGATACGAGAATTCATCGTATTTCTTTAGGTAGCTATGGTCTAACTGAGCCAGGCCACTCCAAGGCCACAGCATCCTCCTCCTTCTGTTCCACTTGCTTTACTGGGTGCAAGTAGCAGAAGAATTGTAGTCCATGGTGAAACGCCAATTCATGCACCAAATATAACGGAACAGCTAAACAACGGTGCCCAAGTCTTATAAGATATACGTTATGAAACTCTGTCGCCGGTGCAGTTGATGGGCTAACTCCTTACTAATTGTGGGCCAGACTCTTCAGTTGATGACCTCGGTTGGGATTTCTATAGAACAACCTTCTGTGCGTTGTGGACAAACGTGAAGTCCCGTTAGTCCGGAAACCTCCTGAACCCCATTCGGGAAGAATCTATTTAATATTTGTTCTTCTGATGTAGGATACACGAAAGATGCCACAAATAATTGCGACTCCGCTGGTTTATCTGACTGTGGTGTTAATGGAACGAGATGAAATATAAATTGAACGCACAGCTTAGCCTTAAACGTTCACTTTTTTAGTTCTGCTTAAAGTTAGGATATTATACAAAAGAAGGCAAAACTCTACCCCAGCTGAAACTTTTGAAACATTGAGATCATTATGCGGTGGGCCTACGAAGAGCCAAATAGATAAGGCCATGACGTTTCGACGTAAAGGTCGCGGGTTCGAATCCTCCCACTGCCGGTCAACTTCCCCAATTGGCAGCCCTCTGCTGGCCGCGGCCCCCTTCCTGAAAATTGATGTACACTGTTGTTTCATTAATAAAGGAAGTAAAAGATTAAAAAATAAATGTGATATCGAAATTATACATCTATGCTTGGCTGACGAGTTCCATTATCAATACCTCGAACAACTAGTACTGAAGGTGATCCTACTTCGATAACTCGTGATCATGTGGGCGTCGTTATTGACTTCAGCAAGATGACTACTAAAAGGTCGATGTAAGGGGTTTGGTTAGATGATGCTGTGTGAACTGACGCTGGTTTAATCGTCGTTACTTGGCAGTCATACCTGCTCATGTTTCAATGACTTCAACTATCCTGAGAGTACTTGTATCGGGGCTCGTTCAGAGTAACTCGAAGCATGCGTTCAACCAATGTCGTCGTTGTTACTGTCGAATTCAACATCTTGGTTGACCATTTGGGTTAGGCCTAAGGGTACGTCGAAGGCCAATTTGTTGTTCAAGCCAAACGAGCCGACAATGACAGCCACCTCATCCGATTGGTTTTGACCACAGATTATCTCCGGTAAGCACAATGTTTTCCATGTAAGGAGCCACTGGCTAACTTGGTGACCTCCTATGTCCTTAAAATTTGAACTCAAAATAAGTGCATTGCCGCTGGTCACCGGTGGCGTGGACTAGTTATAGATTTTCTATCCTTCTCGTTTATACATGTTAACTTAAATCATGCTTTGGTAGGTGCCCGCCTTTGTTCGCTCCTGGTGTTTGTAAGGACACGAAAACCACTCATTCCATATTGTTGCTCACAACCGATAGTTGGTGACTTGTCCTTTAATCGGATCTTTCTACACAGTTATTGACACCGCCAAAGCCCCAGCATCCGAGAGAGCACTGACAAGAAATAGATTACACACACAGCGGCGGGTGTTACGCGCCACTTCGTTGGGCTTCACCGTCGCCAGCGATGACTGTCCCCGACCTACTTTACTCTGTCATATGATGATAAGTTCGTCACACCGAATGTCACATACACCAAGTCATGGGGTTGCATGAGACTTAGGCTGACCACAGGCCTGAAAAGTGACAACCAGCTGCAACGAGTGGGAAATTTGGGAATGCTATGGTCACTGGCAGTCGCCGCAACTTTAACTGATCCGCTGGGATTAGTGACTCATGAAAATCGAGTGTGAAGTGATCAAGCAATTTGACTGCCCACTAAATCATCTTCAGGAGAGTTGCATGAACCGTTTGGCTGAGCTGTTCAAACGGCAGTTCATCTGACCCACTTCGGTACGGACCTTCAAGCCAGGTCTGCAAGTGATTTAGGTTGATAACAGTCCTCTATCAGTAAAGGAGCCCATCAGGAAGATACGCTTCATGAAGCCACTTAAGGATGCTGAGGAAGATGAGCTGTTCTCATTCACTTTCAGGAATAGTGGCGAACTATTGGCATTGAAATCGATCTAGGGACAGAAACACATTCAAAGAATTGTTTAGAATCGGGGTTATGTCGATTTATAAAAATATGACAGATCATATATTATAGAGGAATTGGTTTGATAAGCATTGCATCTAAACTGTTTGCAGGAGTTATTCTTCATTGACTACCTCTTGCTATTTAAGGGCACAGCTTTGAGATCCAAGCCATTTTCCTGGTCAGGGTTACCATAATCACATCTACCCTCCGAAGAAATTTATAGAAAATGGATGCAATTTGATAAACTCATGAGTCTATTTTCATTTAAAAGAAGAGTTTGACTCAGTTGGTCCAGTACTTCTCTGCAGCTGAAGTGCAAACCAAAGAAATTCAACGGTTTTTCCAATCCCTGTATTTGAACAACCAATGCCGCGTTCGTACCCTTGGTGATTTTTAGCCTGATTTCAATATAAAAGGTGTCGTTTTCCAGGGTTGTCTTCTTTCACTCTTTTGTTTCAGCTTTGTAACTGAGGGATCGTTCTAACCTGTAGCGACCGACCAGAGATTGACTGTACATACTGGTAGCATGATCGGTCTTGTCATTCAACCCATAACTGTTGTGGAAAAATGTGCAAAGATTTTCGAGTTTTGAGCACCGGTGTCTTTGCAGCATTGACAAAATAGAGAGGGTGAATTTATAGGTGCAAAACAGAGGTTGAACTTAGGGTACTGGGCCTTAGGTTTTAATTGTCAGAAAAGACATTGAATATAAATCACTTCAGTTGATTGGGTCACGTGTTTCCAGTGCATGTAGGTGGCCTTCTTCACCATACGCTTTCCCTGATGCAGATATTGTTTGTAAGGCAGATAGAAGTAGACATTCCATAAGAAGGTCACAACTAAGGAACAACTTTGGCACTTGGCTCGCCTCTTCGTAATCCATTTAAGCTGCAATTTAGAGTCCACGAAATTCCCACAAAAGTGAATATTGAATGGACGAGAGAGGTGATTAATATGGTTATCAGTGGTGCTGGTAGCACAAGTAACCCCATGTCTAGATATGATGGTTTTCATTGACTGACCAGTTCTTTCTCACTATTCGTAATACCCATTCTGTTTTGAACAGACAGTACACATGAAATGCAAAGCTTGATAGCTGTTAAAAGCCAATATCAATTATACAAGGCTATATACGGTGTACTCTGCTTTCATGTTTCCTCTGGAAGTTTATCCTGTCCCACACCATAGCTCAAACTGCGCAAGAAACGGTGGAGCAGTTAGATCATTTGTATATTATTCCTTTCATATCCAAGGAATATAAGTCACAAGGCTGCACACTCCCAGTGATCTGGAACAACGAGAGCCTACAAATCACCAAGCTAAGTAAAAGCGTCACGAACACCCTAAAGAGACCTAATGGCGCTGGGACCGCCCGAGCAAACTGGAAGCTGTGTCAAGCTGGATTACCTATTTGCTGATCACCCAGCCAAGCGATGCATCCATCAAGGGCTTACTGCGGAAATCATAAGAAACCACAATAGTGCATCAAAATACCCGCATATAAAGCACTATATGATGTCCAGGCTCAAATTTTCTCGAAACATGTAACCTTCAAACATCGTCCGACACGGCGCCAGACAGTTTCCAGGAACCAGGAAACGCAATGACCTTACCTCACAAAAGTCAAGAACCTGCGAGTGTAGGTGAATATTAAATGATTATGATGATTCGTGATTATGAAGCAACATGTGGGCAACGGATTACTCAGAATCATAATATAGATGACGGGTAAACCGAGAAGACACGAAGCGCAAACGGCTCCACAAATATATCGGAACTTATACGAGAGACTTTGTAAATTACCATGACGCTTGCTCAAACGGGGAACGGTTATTGGGTGTGTGCTTCAGCAATCGACTCATATTTCCCACGTAGCGCTTTCAGACTTTCAAGATGGCCGTACGCCACCTGCAATCCGCCCCCTTTGACGCCAGCGGTGACCCAAATTGCAAAGCCATATCACTATTAGCTACAACACGGCTAGACCTGTCTACAAGACTGCCGGTCATATTGGAGCACTTCCCTTCTCCTCGACCAGTGTTTGACGGCACTAGGCTGATCATGTGCTTGGTGGGCGCTCACGACGGCACACTGTAGCGTCGTTAGATTAGCGAAAAGGTTTTCCGATCCGACTTCACCTAACAATCCTTGAAGCCACGGCAGCAAAGCTAGAGTCCCCCATACTCAAAACATCATTAACGCTGTCCGCTCTTATCAAGAATATTTGCATTTTGCCGGCAAAAGTGAATTTGGCCCTGAACCCATCGCGTTGTGAAATCCTGGGTCTGTTGCTGAGTCCTCTGCGCCCTTGAGGGGGCACGTCCAGTCCCATCCGCAACTGGTACGCAAGTTATAATGAACCCGACGGTGGTCAGAGACGGTGAAATCACTCCAGCCTTCTTCTAGAGTTCACTGTGAGATCTGGTATTTCAAACGGGCTTCACAGATGGAACATAGTTGTCTCCCATGGAATTCGTCGCTAAACGGTTTGGTGCTTTCCATCTCGTGTTTGGGGCCCAAGAGATGAGAAAATTCGCATTGTCGGAGACGCTTACGAATAGGCTCATAACCGAAGTCAGCGCGCGAATGCTGTATGGTCCTTTAATAGACACATCGTCCTTAGAGTTAATCGGAAAAACAGCCAAATACAAAACGGTACCACTGAAAACGCAAAAAGGCAGGTTTGACTGTTATGGTTGTTCTATGATTTTCTGGTCTCCCCTCCGTGAATTCCCACGCTATGTTGTTGCGTTTAGCAGCCATGTTGTTCCTCAAGTTGGTGTATACTTTATCTATTTATAATATATAGATATAAGCCGGATGCTCTTACCATAACAGTTTCCGTTACAATATTGATGGGAAGGAGTTGAGCTAACCGAACACTGTTTAAATGTATTGCAAAGACCCTCCGACAGACGCTTTTCAGAGTGTTTATTAGACCTTGTTGTTTTTTGTGAATCGCTCCACTTCACAGCCCCATTCCGGTAAATCTATCCCACACGGTCTTAAATTTGTGTCCCTGTAAGTCGGTAGACCGAACAATTATTCAATTCCCAGCCTCATTTCCCTTATCCTTCCTATGAATCTCAGCACCTTCCAGTTATTAGCAGTTCTGAAGTTTCAGCACTTCCTTGCTATAGTAATGTAACCTCATCAGTGACCGACAATTTAGGTTCTCAACGGGTAACAGCGGTCGAGAAACATGCCATCTGGCTTGTGTGACCCCAAGTACATGAACAACTGCGTAGTCTAGCAGTTATCGTACAATCGGCTTCATACGATAAATAATTGCTTCTATTCCCATATTAGACTGAGACATACTTGCTTCCAGCCTCGTTACTTGCACTGATCGCGCGGAAAGCTCTGACTGAAATCAAGTCAGCCACTAGTACCTGAATTAATTCTTGCAGAACAAGGATTTCACAATGACTATGATCGCTAGCGTGACTGAGCAGGGGGCGTACAAACTAGAATCCCAGGTCAATCCTCGATTTTTCCGCAACGCACATGGACTGAGCGAATTTTTCAGTCTCAGTGACCTTTGAGAAGGCGTGCTTTGCTTCGGCTGCTAACCCCCTCGTTCAGCAGCACGAACAATAACTGAACGAATGGAGGAAATCCCAATAAGATCACAGACACGCCAACTGAATGCACGCATTGAGCATTATCAAATAAAGTCTCCAAACCACCCTGTGGAGGAAACTGTGACTCACACCTATCTTATGCTACCTAACCTGCTCGACGACCAGTCCTACCGGTTAAGATGTTCCCGCTGACCCAATGCTTGAGGAGAACAGAGCGGCCCAAAGAGTTCAAGTTGCCCTTAGGCAACACTTGTTGTGCGCTTTAGGCAACTTGTGTGCAACTTAGACTGATTTTGTTGGTTGTATTGCCTGGCATTGTTGTACACGTTTGTGCTTTGTTGCTGGTTCCCTGTTTGTCAGTTATTTTCAGCTGATTGCAGATAATCCCTGTCGAAGAAGGTTGTCCCACCTGGATACTAATTTTTAAGCAACTCATCTCAGTTAAGGAGTCCCGAAAATTACCACCGGCGATAATTTGACAGGAATCGTTGAGACGGCGTAACATGATTCTGTTTATGTTTTCAGATTTTCGTGGCTTGGTTTTACAAAGTTATGTTGCTCGAAAAGCTGGTTCCCCGTGCATCAACGCTGAGGTATTTTTACTTCTAACGGGGAAGCTTTGCAGCGTAATAGCGTGCGTTCTGAGGCTAGGTGACACGCATACTGGGTTCCGATTCACATTAATCTCGGTAGAGTTATGTATTTATCTCTCTCTCTTGTTCACCTTTTGCGGTTCCACTTACATGTCGTTGCCTTGGCAATACACTTGTTTTGAAGCCTGTATAATGTATATTCCAATAACTTACGGATGTCCTCCATGCTACTAGTTAGTTTATGTCGCGTCGAAAACCCAGAAGCTCTTTTCCATAGTGTTAATTCTATTGTCTGTCATTAGTTTGTTCTATGTTATGCATACGCAATATATATATATAATATACATCTTTTTCGACGGTGATATCAGAATCTCGGATCATTAATCCTACAAAACAGACTTTAGTTATTCTAAATATCTGACTTCACGGAGTAGGGATGTCTTTGTAAAACATTTGCTGACTTAAATCACTTGCTAAATGAATACGCACAAAGTCTGTATGCTAGACAGTTTGATCAGATGAATCGTCCATTTCGAAACAAGCAACTACCGACACGAGCCGACTGTTTTCAGTCACGGTGGAGAAATAGATTACTTCGGCGAAAGACTGATTCCTTACGCAAACTCTAGGTTTCATGGGCTTTGTTTATATCATTCTTAACCCATGGGCACTTTTTGACACTCCAGTGCCCTCGTTTGTCATCGCATGATGCTGACGTCCTTTGCTGAGCACTGACTGGAGACGGCTCCTTTTAATTTGTAAAATTTATAAATTCGCTGAAGGGAACTTGAAATTGTTGTCTTCGTGTACCGTGACTGTTTCCATCCAAATATAAACGTCAGTAATTATTTCAGTTGCACATTTTATTAACTAGATTGGGTTCAACTCTCAGTTGCGTCCTGCGGTTAGTCCCATGTAAAGAAGCAAGATAATCATAGATTCTTTCAGCCTTAATATCAGTAACATCAGACTGAAAATAACAATCTTTTGCATGTATAGTTATTGCCATTTTTAAGTTCCTTGGTTTCCGTTAGATGCCAAATTAATAACAACAATTCACGATATACTGAGCTTAACCAGTGAGTGATAAATGGACCGTCCATCTCAATTCATTTTGTTACAAGGAGTAATGTGAGACAGAATTACTTTGTTATCTAATTTTATCAATTTTCCATTATATTCCTGGACCAATGAACGGAGAAAGCTGGTTTGACATATCGTGAAGAAGTCAAAATTTTGTCTGGAAAAACCAAAAACGGGCTACAAGGCAGCTATGTGTTATTACGTGGTTGCTCATTGTTCCCGAAGAGGTCACCTTTCTTTCAGTAGAGGTGAATGCAACCCAGAGGCTCACGTGCGGATTCCTAACGAACCTGCTCGATCAAGTGAGTACCTCTCACCATCCAGCATCCCAAACCCTGTCTTACCGAGCTATTAGGGCCTGGTTAGCCTCATCTTGGCCTATCTCGCTCGTGGAATGAGCAGCTGGGATTCGGCTGCCACTGTACGACTCAGCCTCGTGGATTCAAAAGCGTGGAGCGGACAAGTGGCAGAGACTGGAATGTGTAAGGTATTATTTGGAACATGATGGCCTAATAACCCAATAGTTGCCATAGAATGATTCGCCTAATCACAGCTCACAAACATTCACCTTATGTAGCCATAATACTTTCTAATTAAAAAACAATTGAAATGTCCCAGTTAACGCTAAGATAAATAAGGTCACTTTACCGTCAGTTGTGCAGGATCTAGTAGCACTTATATTGTATGGAAAATTGACTTTCGCGTTCTGCCCCATGGTGTTTATTTCATTCCCGGCCAGAGGTCGTTGATGTGATCCACGATTATCAGCCGCAATTGACTTGCCGTTCTCCGTATTATAATGCATCCTTCTAAGCATAGATTGCAGGACACTTTGTTTGCTCATTCTAACTGTTGATAACCGCAGTCCACTTTCTGTCTTTGGAAGCGATATCTGCTTTCTTTTTGGCGATAATTGCCTTCCTTTCGAGGTTTCGAAGTCCCCGAAATAGTTCGTGTTCTCAGTGTTGTTACTAACTGATTTTAAGTGCTGCACCGATTGCGTTCCTTTGTATCCCAGGGGGAAACCAAAGGTATACTTCTGTGAAATTAGCCAACTTATTGTCACTCCAATGATTGTAGTTGTAGCCTCCTCGATTGTTGGCTTAGGAACAGGTGAAGTGAAGCATCGATTCAAACCTGGAAGTAACAACTAAACAAAATAGTTGGTATTTAGAGTGGTTGAATGGGACAAGGTTGTTCGTATTGTCGCTTTAAATCTAGAATTTTTAAAAATGTTGGAGATGGATGAATGTTCGAAAAAGTAATATTTTTCCTCCCACTTTCATGCCATTTCTGGTTTATTGCGAGGTTTTACCCGGTAGCTCAGAAAAACAAACGTTAGTGACACCATGCCATGCGAATGAAACTATTTAACACATCATCGGTAGTCAAGCGAAGAGGGTTGTGACGCTTGGGCCTGAAGTTTCGGGTTCGAGTACTTCCATCGCCGGCCAAATTTAACGCTTGGCGGCCCTCTGTTGGTTGTGGCCTCCTAGAAAATAATGTGCGCTGGTATTCTACAATGAGTTAAGTAAAAAGTATGGAAATATTTGTGGTTTATTATCATGCTTCAACATGAAAACCACGTTGAACAGTAGTAATTGGTGCTAAAAGCAGGCAGTTGATTGAAGACGTTTCCAAATATGTTTTTTTAGTAAATTCAGATGACAAGAAGGAAAGAGCTCTCTGCAGAGTTGCTGTCTTTCATGTAACATCATTCTACACACACTGCGGATATACTCTGAACAAATTAAATATGCTACCAGCTTTTTGAACATAAACGGTCATGTCAAGCTATCCTGAAGTCCTAGACTCCAGGATATGCCCCTTGTGGCATCAACACAAAAGTAAAAAGACAAATAATGTTTTCCAATGATTCATTCTCTAACCTCTATATCTCATTCCAGCCACTGGCAAGAAATCAGTGGATAAGAGCGAAGCAACCTGGGAAGCTGAGGAATTGCATGCATTTGCGCACACATTAGCTGGTTTCTAATATCCCACCCTCCAATCAAAATGTTTCAATGCATCATTTTATCTGATCCAACTAATCCACCTTCTGATGACATCCCGAGGGAATTCGGGGCCTCTAGGGCGTTATAAAACGCCGGGATTTGACGGCCTTCCCTGATGTTTATTTAAAGACAGATGAATGAAACTGCTCAGGAGACTTCTGTTTTTTCTTAGAAGAGCTGGTACTCCGATCAAGTTTCATCTTGATGAGGGAAATCGATTTATTGTCTCCGCTGTCAGGAAGAACATGTGAAGTGACAGCGAATCTAGCTCAATCGCGATAGCTGATAGCATCTGGAATTTTTCGAAGGGTGCACAACAAGACTGAAGTGCAAATTCGCGAGGAACGGGCTGAGTTGTGTGTCATTCGTGGAGGCGTCGGCCAAATCGCCATTTTTAAGAGCTATTAGAACACCGTTTCGCACTTCAAAAACCAACGGCCATTCGAGCAGATATCGACTACGTTGATATTTCAGCACCATGGCAGTCGAAGAATATATTACCCAAAAAGTACAATGGTTTACCGTCATGTCATTTGGATTAGGGCTTACGGCCAACTTTCGCCACCTTTCTTCGTCTCCGTTCAAGTACTGCAAGACTGCCCTCTATTCCCAGTTTTCCAATCTTTTTCATACAGGACAGTGTGAGGAAAGTCTGACTGGTCTATTGGAGGTGAGGTTGAAATCCTGTCAGAGAATACACTTTCTGACTTACAGATTGCCGATGACTGCTTTGCTGAGTGACATTGCGGAGATATTTCAACACACAGTAGACCGTTGGCGACTAAGGTACCCAGATAAGGCATATGTATTTTACCTTTAAACTGAAATGTATTTCCTCAGCACCGGAAGAGTCATGTGCTCACAATTACCCTTTGTGGTGTTCAGCTGAAGGTAGTCGATTACGTAAGGCACCTGGGGAACCTGACTACAAGTGGCAGTAAAGTTGAGGCAGGGAGAAATTACGTCACAAATGAAGAAAGCCATGCGGCTTATTCAAACCTATGGCACTTGTGAAGCCGCTTTAACTCAGTGAAAGGATTTCCAGTACCACAACTCGCAATGTTCTTCCTTATGACTGTATTCAAAATTCGCGAAGAGATTCTGTATTCGATCGCCCATGTCTCCGAAGCTGCGCTCAAGTCTGGTAAGAACATAGGATGAGCAATATCGACATGTTTCGTCGTTTTTTGTTGGATGCAGGCGGTCGTCCTATGACTAAGATAATCGCTCTACATCGCTTTCGGTGGCTTGGACACGTATTGCGTATGCCTGTCGATCCTCCAACTTTTCGTGCTCTGTTTGCATATGCTTCTCAAGGCTAGAACAGGTCTAGACTTGAATTAAGGGTAAGACCAAGCTAGATTCAGCCTTGCCCATGCTGGTTTGAGCTCAAAAGATGAAGATTGTTGTTGGTCTTAGTCCATGAGAATTTTATCTCAGAGTCGACACCTGTAGCACGAGTACTGTTGGTCTGCCTTTACAATAAGTTTTCTTGGAATTTGATAAGAAAAGCGAATCGCAAACCATATAAAGTGGAAATGTGACAAACTAATTTTCCAGTCCCTCGAAATTTGTTGTTTTTCTCTCCCGTAACGTTCCCTATACAGTCTTTTCCATGGCTGTTTGTATAATGCTTGTAATTCATTCCAGATATATATATATATATATATATATATATATATATATATATATATATAATGTCCATAATTTCCAGCATGAAGGCCAGAAAATAATCCATCCAAAACGACTGTTTTTCTGTACACTTTGGCCTTCACAGCCTAATGTTGCCAGTGATAACATGAGGAGTGTGCAAGCTTATGATTCCAAAATAATTACTGATGTGAAATTTTGGACAATACTGAGGCGGCGACCAACTACGACGATTTCTCAAAACACTTACTGCTGATTGGCAATGCATCCGGTAAGCGTTAGTGGTGGCGACTAGGTTACTTGATAATCCGATTAAAAGGTTACACGAGAAGCTCGGTGAGTTAAATGTTCTCAAATCGTAGTGGATTCCCCCGTCTTAAGTAAGCACTGACTGTGATGCACGATCCCAAGGATCGAAATGGCATGAGAGAAGACGAAATCGGACCAGATTTAATTAAATTCAGGCTTTCGACACTGCGCAAGCCTTTTATCAATCGTTCTGTCCTGTTATGACCAAAAGTTAGTCTCCAAAGTACGGAAGTATTTCATTTGGAATCTTTCATCAGAAAAAAGTGATAAGACGATATGCAACAGCAACCAAAGAACAAATCGAATAGACGAAACGGAAGAGATTTTATCTGTTCCTAATGGATCGCCCCTCAATAGCAAAGACGAAGAGACTTTCGCTGCAGTAAGATTTATATAAGCAGCATATTGAGGCTTCGCCCAACAACAAAGAATATGTTTACCCCTTGAATTCTGCGGGTAAGTGGCCTCAGATTCTGCGCAGTATAAGATTGATCCCAGAGTCAGAAGTGCGGAATGGCAGTGGATATGAGCATCTATTGAGCGGTCAACAGCATTGGAATTATCGAAAACTGCTTCTAAAGACACGACAGATTAATAAAAACAAAAGGTACAACTAACGACAGGGTACTCGGGTGGATCAGATAACGGACGAACAGGAAGGGGTCGTAAATGAACTAACTCATGCCGGCAACCAAACAGCTATCATAAATCGGTCCAATTGAACAATCAGATCACATAATGTGACATCATGGTTGCGCTACATCGTGTATCAGGATGACAGCGGTGCAACCAATGCAAACGAAGGTCAGTTGGGTACGCAGTGCGGCAGCAGAAAACTTCTCCATGTCGGACAGGTCAAGCGAACGCGAATGCATAAAGCAGACTGAGTTGAACTCAAAGCCATCCTCAGCAGATCAGTGATCAGTCAGCACGGGAGTATGAACCACAGCTTGGAGCGTTTGTGTGTGCTTGCGTACATACGTACATGTGAACAGAAGCACGTAAAGGCGTACTCGTGTCTTGCGGTCGGGAGCAAAAATGGGTCGACACCTTTGAAGATCACGAGAGTGAGCCCCTGGGAATCCAAATTTCCGCTGCTATTGACTTGTTCCGTCGATTTGGACCCAGACGAAAAGGATGCAAGCCATTGACATTCTCAAGATGTTTGCTTATCTAAGTACATGTTACTATTCAAAAATACCAAGCAGTGCCGAAAAATCCAGCTTCTTCTCTCTCGGCATCGAATTTTGACAGGTTTGCAACTGATATTCAGTTGGTGGATAACGAACTAACCGCTTATTGAACGCCAGAAGTAAAACTGACCCCTGACATTTCCCAAGTGGTTTGGAATTTGCAAAGACAAAAGTTCGTCTATCCTGCATCCATCTCCGAATGATGCATAAAAGACCAATATCCATTCGACGGGCGCTATATGGTTCACATAGTTCATGCATGTAGATTGCCAACCACATGTGCACAAATTCCTATGACACTATATGCTCCAAAATGACGAGTTTACAGATGAATTGTGAATTGCAGATGGATAGCACTAAGAAAGTAAAACACCGGCTACATTAATAAATATCCGTTTTAAACGAAAGCAATTTATGAGCTAAAGTCTAATAATGTTTTCATTTGTTTAATTATAGTTACGAAGCCCAGAGACGGAAATCCCGAAAGAGAGACCATCACATAGTCCACGCCCAAGTTAGTTCTCCTCCTTTGGGGAAAAGATAGAAACATGGATTACCACTGTGAAGTCAGACTTCGAGCAGTTGTGGGTATAATGCATTTTTGTTGCTGATTTCTGGAAATGTGAAAGTATTTGGTTATCTTGTTTCTTATGGTCATTCATTTATGAATACAATGCACTGCATTCAAGAGGTCGAATCGCACTCTCAACGGAGCTTACCACACAAAGTAACGTAAATAATCTAAGTTATAAACGCATGATTCCCGGTAATCTCTAAAGGCTAGAAAAAACCACAATAGAAGAAGTGTATTTATTCAGCTTCCCTTGTATGGCAGTTCAAAATGTCAGCTTAAGTACCAGAACTATTTTTCAGTGTAAAAATGCCTAAATAATTTTACTAATAATTTTAAGTAAATTTTTGGTAGTTGCAGCGCTGCCTGGTGATTCCGAACAGACCTCTTCTTGGAAAGTGTACCTTAAATCTCGCGCTAATTTAACTGCGAATTGCGCATTTCGGATTTTGAGCTAAGTAAACATTGTGGTGGACAGTAAGTCACTACAGCAATTGTATTTTAAGTCGGTGGACCGGATAAACGATGCAGTCAGTTTGATTACCCTTGTTCTAGACTTATATTCGATAAATATTTCGTAGCAATTTCAAACGCGCTCTTGGCATTCTTCGTTGTATAGTTAAAAAATTTTCTGTTTCTTCTAACATTTTTTTATGTCATATCAGAAACCTGTCTTTGCTGTCTCTGCCCTTCTACGTAGAGAAGGCGGATTAGAATGTGCAGAAAAGGTTTAAATGGGTTGATGTGAAACAATGAGTGATCAAGAGGAAAACTGTCATTCTGAACAGTAGTCAGTAAAAAACTCCTGTTTGTCGATGTTATTTCTGATATGCAAATTTTCATACAAAATTAAGAAATAATCTTTTGCTTACCTGCGTGGTATAGAGTGTTAGTTGTTTATTTGTCAGTGAATCCCAAAAATTGTGTGTTTGTGTGGTGATTTCGGGCTGTCCCAGATTGTATTTTGTGCAGAGTTCAAGCAAAGCCTAAAGGAAGATCATACAGATTGACAAGGCATGAAAATTGTACCTGAACTATACTGAATTTCGATAAAAATCCGGGGGAGATCGATATCCATGTTACCTAATTATGTCATTTTTCTGAATTTGTTTCAGATTCAGTGGGTGATTTTTCGTAGCCATGTGTGGAACGTACATTGAGTGACTTTGCAATACATAAAATATTTCTTCTAAACATGACAGAATATCAGTCAAAGGATTATCATAAACAGTACCTAATAAACAACTTCAATGAAACTGAAGATTTGTGTAGGAGCATTTCTAAAAGAAATTTTAGGATAAAACTTTAATAATAAGCGCATCGAGGAGTCACGAGGATTCCACTATGCTAGAAAGTAATTCATATTTATCTCGTGTGAACCTTGCTCACCTGCATCGCATTCGGATAGATATCCCGCAGCTTGGGTAAAAGCCCGGCATCAACCCACACTGAACCGTCGAAATTAAGACATTTAGTCCTGTCCAGGAAATTGTGATCCAAAGGTTTGTAGTTATGGAAAAAGGGAAGGCTGATAAATTTCATGTGATGGCACACACATCCTGCACTTATTGAAAGTTTGCATTTTAATGCCGATTTATCAATGGTTATTCAAATTAAATCAATAAGAAAATTGAACCGAATTGTTTGTTTGGTTTGATGCAATATTTTGAACCCTTATATTCGGTTACGGAGATTGACAACACGCATCCACTGCAATCCTACATATACTTCTGTCGCTCACATTCACGAATACCCCCCGGTTTTTTGCATATAATCTTGTGCATGGATCTCTAGAAAAAGTTTCACATACTAACGTCAAAACACAGCGGTATTTGTATTAAACTTTAATTTTGGTTGATTTTTTTCTCTGATGTTTAATGTCCGCTTTCCCTTAGATAGAAAGTTGAAAATATAGGTCTACCTGTTTATAAAAGCCCCGGGAGTATTTTATTCAGAGACCAGAACAACAGAAATCATAGTCAACAGTCAAACATTAGCCAGTAACTTCTGTCACAGATCATTGAAGAGGGACCGGTTATTTACTTTTACGTTCCGCGCAGTTTGCCAGTGACAAAAATCTAAAAATGAAGGCTAAATTTGAGCAAGTCAACAAAGACCGACACCCCTGGCACCGACTATATAAAAACGGATAGCGTTACTTTCAAAACTAAGCATTCATTTACATTCAAATTCTATGACATAAAAACTTCTGCGAGCCTCTGCTGCTAATAATACAAAATAATAGTTATCCACTAGGACGAAGGTAACAGTTAAACTTAAGGATGAAACAAAATGGCAATGCATTACTTTTAGCCCTTTTTGTCCGTTCGTATTCTAGCAAAAGAATACTGATTTCACGGTCCGATGCAATGTAAACCAGACATAAACATTCCGGCCCTATGTATATATATGACACATATGTCTCACAAGGGTCTAATTTGCAACTTGAAGCGTGTGCATAGAACCTCTTCATTGAAGGTTCGACAGAAGAACGAAAAGCATGCTTCGTTGATAGTTCTTTGCCATTTGAGCTGAGCCAAGCTTAGGAGGGATGGGAGGTTGGTACGAAAATAGATAGTCAATAATATCTGGATGAATGAAAACGATTTTCTGGAAATCACATAGCAAACCAATTCTGACTGTACAAGTATGAGGATGTTTGAACGCGGCAGTATGGGGTTGGCATACTTGACGAGAAGCAATAATCGTAAAACTGGTGTTGTGCTTCCGGGTAATTTTCGATCAGTCAGCCTAGCATATATATATATATATATATATATATATATATATATATAGACTTATCTCAACTTTGACTTGCGATGTTCCTTTCAGCTATAATTTTAGCTTGCTTTTTTGTTGTTTGCAACCTTTTGTGTCTGAGAAACAGCGCAGAACCATACTAATCAGTCTTTAATACTCAAACGGTCCTTTGTTCTAACCATTACTGCGTATCTCTCTGATGAAATTGTTGTCCTTACCCTTTATTTTTCATTGATTCTACAGCTATTCCATCCAGCTTGTGATCGCGAACACTGTCCAGCTCTCGTAATGCAGCCGCCGATGATTCTGGGATTGCGGTCCCATACAGAGGGTTATCCGTGACTGTTAGACTCCCGGAGATTAAATGATTCGGTGTCGTTGGGACGGTTGCCGCCTGTGGAACTAGAGTCAGCGAATTGAACTGCTGCGGGCTCGTAGCCGTGGTCACTCCGGCCAGCTCGTTAACACTTTGAAGGTGAGGAAATGCGCGGTAAGCAGCCGGAATCGGAACATTTGGAACGGGGTTTGCAAACGCCGGAGGAATGTAACTAATCGGTATTGGTCCGGGCATGACATGACTGACAGGCACTTTGAATGCTGTTTCCTGTAGACTGGGAGTCAGAAGACTGTTAACCGTATGGTTCATGTCATCACGTGTGTAAGAACCGAGCATTTGTGGCATGAGTGAATACAAATTGGTGATTGGAGGCATGTTCGAATTTGTATTCGCTGTGCGACTTAGCCTCATACTGTCCGTTTTATCCACCGGTTTAGCCCACGTCACTTCAATCTGTGACCCATCAAATGCAGTACCTACGATAAAATTTATATTGGGGAGCGGTTTTATCGGAGATGAATGGGCGGAGTCAATTTCGTTAGCCTTCTTTCCATTAAATATCACTAAACGTCTTAGTTACACCTACATAAACATGCAACCATTTAAACATTGAAATGGGTTCACATGGAAGCGCTAGTTGAAATAATTAGTGAAATTTATTAATCACCATAGGTTTCGCGGCGGTCACCTCAGCCTATTCACAGCCTGGTGGATAACAGGCAACTGATCATATTAGTAATACGACATTCAGGTTAAATCGAACTCGACGTAAAATGGAAAGCCGAATAAGCCAGTAGACAGTCTTGTGGATATAATGGCAAGCAGAAAAATTTTCACGTCATTTTCTTGCGTCAGCACTTCAGAATGTTGTATCTTTAGTCGAAACTGTCATCATCATGAACTGGATGATACGCGATGATGAGGTATTTAGTTTAAGTGGTCATATCTAGTCTGCCAAAAGCACACAGCAGAAAAATGTGTATTTGAATGCGTCCTGACGTTGGAGATTTGCGTAAACTGCAACAACGATAGCGGCAATAACAATGTCACTAAAAAGGTGGTTCTGGTGAATTGTAGCCTATTCACTAACACACATTCATAGAAACACAAACTGCAATAGCTTCTGTAACCAACGTCAAAATAAAACCTAACCGTACGTAACCGAGTAGCATAGAACAAAGGAGTTCGAATTGTATGCAAACTTCTAAGTTTTCTGGAAACTGGATAAGGGGATAACGAACATCAACATATAAGTGGGAACATTAGCTAATTGTGAAGTCTTCTTTTGTTTATTTGAACAATATTTTTTGTAAGTAAAGCATACACGTGTTGTCAATTTGGCGTTCGAGGGAAAAAAATTGATGTCAAAGTCATTGAAGAAATATCAAACGACGGTGCATGTTGTGACCCGAATTTAGAACAAAAAGCAATGCATATAAACGTTTTTTCAAACATTTAACGCTGCATGCATATGCTGTCGCAGCATCGTATGCAGAAGGAAGTGCATACGTATGAGTAGGAAGGTCAAAGAAAAAAATGGCCAACTGAATTATACCTGAACAGTTCAAATCTGTTGGGACTATGGCGCTAAAAATCAATAAAAATTTTGGCCAGACTTCAACTATTAATGATAGAACGACCGAAAACGTTCGGCAGAACAAGATGGACATTTCAATGACAACAGTATAAACTAATAAGGACAGAAACTTGTTGTTTTATGCAGCCTAGCTGCGGGCAATCTGAATCGGAACACTCCTTTTTGTTCAATTCAGATAGGGTGAACAAGGGGACAAATATGCTTCGTAAAATGTACTCAACGGCAGTCTGGTGTGAACAGGCAGTGCCATTGGAAAATGGGAAGATACCTGGATATATTTTTAACCAGTGTCGACTGCATGAGGTTAGCTAATGTATTTCTTGAGCATAAGTGTTAGAATCTATCAACTAAACGAGCTCTGTCAGTTGTTTGTACTACCTTGGATTTCTAAGGAAACGTTTTCCGTCTTTGAAAGTGACCACTGTTTAATCAAGGGTCTGTAACTGCATCATACCTAGCTATGGATGGGTGCTAACTGCTATAGCGGAGATAGTAAAACATCGGTTGCGAACCAGACAAGGTGGCACAGTGACAAACACATTCGGTTCGCACTCATCCCGATTGATGTTCGGGCCCCAGCTAGTGCACATAGAATGCACCAATGGTGGTTCTAAACACGGATAGATTGGTGCAAAGTGCCGTCACTGTTTCACTGGTAAGCACTGACGTTGTGTGATAAATCATAGCAAAGTGGCATCTCTTTGTAGTGAACGCGAGTGGAACTGACTATCACCGGCAACCTACCGTCAAGTTGATGCAGTGCAGCAGCTGCTTGAATTCGATCACGAAAATGTACAAAAGCGTAGTCCCGTATTTTTTTCACTCGCTCAACCGCATCACACGCACCAATGGAACGATTAAAGTGATCTTTCAGAGCTTCTTCAGTAGTGTGCAACATCAAATTTCTGACGTACAAAATACGTACCTGAAAACAGTTAGGAATGACACTTATCAGGTAGTGCGTTTTTTGATGAATGATAAGAATCGGGTTAATAACGTAACACCCATCAGCTTTTTGGCATTTTGGCATCTATCGGTCAGGACATGCTAGCTGGAACATTTGCAAGGTTAACCTGTATATTCAAAACTAACTGTTCTTCATACTGGGTAATGATCACATTTAAGATTTGATCTTCTAAGATATTTATTTTTCAAAATAGGGCACACTGGGTGGATACTTAATATTTGCACCGGCTTCTACCTATTAGGAGTAGCTTTTTGAGCTTGCCAGATTGCATTAAAATAAGACATATACTAACGCGATAACTTCACTGCAAAAATTTTGACAGTTTGCAGTGCTAGTAGCTAATTCAGTCGAACAGTAACTTCAGTGACCTTTGGCCAAGGGAAGAACGTCGTGTTGTCCAGCCGATCTCAAGGCTAAGGGCAAGATAGCAGTCCCCATGTTAATGATTTGCTGTGTGTACCCTGGGATCCTAGTCTCCTTACGTTTGGCTGCAGTAAACGAAGCGGCAGTGTCAAAGATAAGGTGGATTTTGCCTGGAAAATGTTCCTTGTGTATAATGTGGCGAAGTAATAAATGTGGTCATTCAGTGAATAGGCTAGAGATCAACTGTTTATTGTCGAGACTGCACATTCCAGTCAGGGCTTAGAACCAAATTATTCTGTCACTATATTCACTAGTAACCAAAGGAACTGTGGACTTCTGGTCTGCAACGACCAAACCAGAAGGGTTTCCAGAGGTTTGCAGACATTTTTACGGGCCTAATCAATAAAGACCACAGAGGGGTTTCTCAAAGACAACTAGCGTGAGCGGCTGGATAATGCAACATTCACTAAGGAGCAATGAAATAAGATAGACTATCCATACCTTGGAACAGGAGTCTGGAAGAGCTGACCCGTGTGGTAAACTCCACAAGATGTTTTTGCTTTCTTTCGGTATTTCCGGAGTGGATTTATCCTTTCAACGTTGTTCCAATGTCGCTCTACCTACAGTCAGATCCGTGTTTATCAGCTTCCAAATTATATGATAATTTGTTTTCCGAATTTAAAACTACCGTAAGTTTATGACAAAGAAACGAATCGCAACATGCTACTATGGAAAAATCTAGCCTTCCCAGATTATATGAGAGGCCGGTTGTTGAAAAAAGAGAAATCCTTCGGTATAGTTCACATCCACTACCAGATATCGTGAACTGGGATGACATGGATTATCCTTCATTTTTTAATATAAGGTAAACACCACTGCTTAGAACCTCATTCATTTATTATAAAATAGGACAGTTGACCGTGTGAGGATGATCTGACTGAAATTTATGGAAAGTGTGCAAATATGCCCAACTTGTTGGGTCTACTATTTCATCACACCCACAAATCAATCACTTAGAGAAGGAAAACATCAAAATTTTTCCACGAGCCACATGTTTGCATGTACAGCCAACATATAATAAGAAACATGACAGACATCTCAGTGATGGTAAAAATACTTTGCTGTTAGACAAAACAGAACGTTGAAACCTCGGTGAATCATTTAACTCAGTTCATTCAGTCGTACGTGAGTTTTTTGAATTATTAGACCTTTAGTATTCAGTATTAGGATACTTATCTGAGGTCTGAACATGAATTTACCTCCTCCCAGTTAGTTAACAACTTAAAACCTCATTCAATGGCGTATTTCCTGTCTAGCAAGAGTTCTTAGAGGATGCCCGGCAACTCAGCAGTTTGCGAAATATTAGAAGTTTTTATAACTATTCCAACAGATAGTGTTCATCGGAACTGTTATACGTACACCAAACGCTCTTTGTTAGGCTTTTACCGTTGAAATATAATGGTTTTGAAATTTTCACAGTCAGCAAGAAAGTCATCGACTACCAATGACTTCAGAATGGCTTATTACCAATGAATAGAAGTCGGCTGATTTGTGCATCAAAAGAGAAGAAATTCCTACTGATACAAAGAAGGCTGAGAAACGGAGCTGCTGTGGTTCCATAAGTAAACTGGCCGCCAGTTACTTCGACATTTCACAATTTGCAATTGACTTGGACCAAGTAAAATGTATTTAGGGTGAGAGTCGGCATAACGAGCTTGAAATCTATCATAAACTTCAAAGAGTGCAGACCGAATTGGATGAGGCATGTCGATTTTTTGGCTGTGTCGACTCATTACAGTAGTTGCAAAAGAAAAGAACGATAAGTTCTATCAGAAGTTGCTCAATTAAGTAGAAAACTACAAGCTGACTAACAAAACCGGTTATCAGCGTCTGATAAGTTCACCCTGTATTCACCGGACGACCATGGAGCTGTTCACCAGAAAAATCTGTTTTCTTCAGCAATCCAGATAACTAATATGTCGAAGAATCCTCCGTCACTTACCGTCCAGATTCGAAACAATTCTTCATGATTCCTCAGTGCAGGCTGTCATTCTTCCATCGGAATGACTGATACATTCAAGAGAATGTAATGTACTATGCATCTTGAAGGCAGAATTTGGAACAACTCGTCCGGATCACGTCCGTAGCCGTCATCCAACTGCCCGCGAAATAATGGGGCAACGCAAACCAGTTAAGTGGAGTTTAAAGTGCTGTCACGCGAATAACTTAACCAAATAAGCAGTCATTGTGACCTTGGAAAGTTGGGTTGTCCACTAGTTTTACCTCCAACCTACAGCCTGTGGACCGCCACATTGTTTCAACTGTTTGGAAGTCGACACTGGCTGTTACGCTCGTCGCACTTCGGCTCATGTTGGTTTTTCTGTTTTTATGCAATCCATATCGTTCAAGCAACTCTTCAAAGATCGTTGTTCCGGTTCATGCTCTACTTCAAGACTTCAACGTCCCATGTCACTCAAATACGGAAAATCCATAGGTCTTGCGTTCAAGTTAACTAGGCTCGTCCTGAACATTAAGCCTCGGGTCGAAATCGGGACTACAGTCGACTGGTTCCATCGGCGGTTGGTTCTCTTCTTTTGATATTTTTTGCTATTAGTCGTTTGCGGAAATGCACAAATGATATGAAATGGCCAATTGTGTAACAACCAACTGAGCCTCCGAAGCTTGCACGGTATTTAATGCTCGTTATGGGAGAGTTTGTTGGGCAGAAACTGGAGACCGTCAGTGCCTTGATCAGTAGATTAATCAAGTTCTAGGAATATAGTAAATTTAAAATGCCAATTGAAATTCGCAAAAAGTCTTCGTAGACATAAACATCTAAACTGGTTACCTCTATCATCACTGCTGACAACAAGTGATCAACTTCATAATGTGGACGTCGAATCAAACCAATCATTACGGCTAAGCACGAGCACATTTTTATTACACTGACTTGATTACCTAGTCATTTGGTTTACTTTGGTTGTATCGGAAATGTCGAGCTTGGATGCATTGTGATAAGCGTTAACAGTTGGTGGGGGTTGTTCTGAACGCAAGAAACATTCAAAAATGATTAGATATGGAATATGTAGTTGCACTCGGATGACGACACACATCCCGGATGCTGAAATGCACCAAACAATTTTACGGTCTTATACGCCGGAATATCAAAACCCATCTTTCATGGACGTTTTAATCTTAAACTTAGGAGCAGCTGCATTTCCGCTGCCGTTAGCTGACTGACATGCGATAATTTCAAACTATTATCTCGAATCATGCTGAAAAATTTTAACTGGAAGATTCCCTGTAAATTAAGGCCTGTTCCACTTTTAAAATCCAATCACGGTGGACTGGCGCCGAAGGGATTCGAGCCCTCGACCTTCGTGTCGCAACTTCAAGACCTTGTCCATTTGGACACCGCCACCGCGGCAGAGATGTTTTAAACAGCATGTGTAGACGGCATTTTTACAGGCACCCATCAGAATTTGTGTCTAAGACAACGACTACCGTTGATCCATCTTGAAGAATTGAACGTTAATTCACCATTGTTTAGAGAGATAAATTTTATATCAAACTCGGTTAAGCGTTAGGCCTAATGCTGGAGGGCGACTTTAAGCGGTAGCCTGTATCTCTCATGAGAGCTTGTTTGTGATACCAATAAAGTAATGGCGTTTCGGTAGCCTTCTCATGTTTCTCCGCCTGTGCTGATTTTGACGAGCGCGGATGCTGATTCTGCGTATCCGTTACCCTATACGAAGCTCAACACAGCCACGGCAACTCGCAACCGATAAGCTGAACGCAAAAGGCGCAATAGAAGACCAATTAATAATAAGGAGCAATTCATAGGGCATAGTAGCCGATCGGTGAGTATAGACCATAGAACATAAACATAAACGATTTGATTTCAAATAATACGCTAATGTTTGTGTGCTGAACTTGGCTTTTCCCACAGGATTTATTGGGTACGCTTGATAGCAGCCGAGAGTAGTTGACTGAAGACTTAAGGGACGAAATATAAGTAGATATAATGTCCTCTCGTTTGGGTTTCGCGAAATTCATGCACTTTCACTCTTCGAAATACGGAATCAAGCACGGTGATTGGAATAGTCCCAGCGAATCAACCTTTTATGGTCGCGCAACATTCATGTGCGTTCCTAAACCTTACAAATTTCCAGTTCATAATTATGTAGGGCATAACATTTCAAATAACTTTGGGCAGTTTCACCCGAGAAATCCAACTTCGAGCATCTGGTGAATTACTATTAACGTCGGTTGAAACATGTTTCTCTCCTCGGAGGCCACTCTAACCAGGCAGCACTGTAAGAACGTCGACATTTCATCCATTTCGTTATGCACTCTTTTGAATGTTCCGATACAGTTCAAGCTCGTTATGTCGAACCCCTAAAAATTGCACTTCGGTTGATCCAAGTAGACTGAGAATCGTGAATTACCACATTAGCTGGAGGTCGGTTTACGTACAAATTCATTGCCTCTATTACCAATGCGAAATCAAGCGTAACCGCTTTAATTATCTTTATTTATTAGCATTCCATCAGAGAGCTTTCAGTGGATCAATAAGCTTGTTTACAACCACGTTACTTGGTTCGACTCAGGACACTGAAAGTTTTCGGATCCTAATAAAAAAAGCTGTGGATAAGCCATTGTATTGTATTGTATTGTATTGTATAGACTTTTGCGTGCAATCATTAATGTCGCATTTCATTCGAAATGTGTGAGGATGAAAATAAAATTGGAAAAATAAATAAATAAATAAAATTAAAGATACACTCATCGCCTCGCAAAGAATATAAAAGAACTCATCCAGGAATAATCATGGCATATTAAGACAGGTTGCTCAGGAATCCGGCTGCCACGGTTTGTCACAATTCGTGCTAAATATGGAACAGTGGAGTTCCTATAGATATTGATTCTATCTAGTATGGAACGAAAAGCGGATCGTGTAGAAATATGAGAACGACATTTTTAAAGGTCGTTGTTCAGAGGATGCGTGGGATCAAAAAGAATTTTGCGAGCAAATTTCTCACATGCTGAGAAGTGTTGATCACATAGATTGAGGGACAATTCAGTTAGTGGTATAAAAAGCACGACGGATTAATGGGAAAACTTGGTAGAGGCAGTTATGATTCAGACATGTCAGCTATCTTGGACAAAAATGGAAATGCTGGAACGAAAATCCCCTACCCGATGATCCGCTTCTGGTGTAAAAGTCATAAACAATCTGGCCCTAAATCACTTCCTTGCTAACGTGAAACCCGGTCAATCACAAATCATCTCATTAGTCGTGAAAACCACCTTTTAGTCGAACCAGCTCTCAAAGAGATACAACGTTTCCATCCAGATGGTATACAAAAGCGAGATTGGGAATGATAATGAAGAACTTTTGTACTCGAATGTTGCTGCTTTACTGGGGCTAAGCACCCACCTTCGTTAACAGACGACGTTTAGCTAGTTCCGCACAATATTCTAGTGATGTATTGGGAGAAGAGAAGTCAAAATAATGAAATATGATGCATTGTTAGGAAAAGCTGCTGTGCACATTCACATAAATCCAAATATGGTTCAAGTAAATCGGCTAATCTTGGACAACATATCATTGGTGCAGGTCGTCATTATTCATACCTAAAACGAATAATTTAAGTTAACACCTGGTGGAGAAGGACAGTGATCCAAAGTGAAGACTGAAAAACAACTCGGGTGTACTGTCATTGTCATGCTCAGTGATCGCGACCTTGAAGTTTATCCATTCATTGGTGATGGTGGATTTCAGTTCTCTTAGTATGTTGAGTATTCTTCTAAGTTTATTTACCCTTCTGACTGACAGACCTTAGCGATTCCTAGTCAGAATCAAATAGAGACTGTGAGCAAGCCCATTCGTGTTCTTTGGGATTCTGTATAATGGACACATTCGGATAGAGTTGTTAGTACGAGACGCCGCCTTGTTACGATAGGAGACCACGGAGTGTTATTAATCTTACAGAAACATGGGACGAAGGGAAGTCCCATGTCCACTTTCACTCCAGGATGAACGTGATTTTCCATTCAAAGCAATGAAACGTTAGAAATTAACGGGTTTGATTCCATTTAAGAGATTCTAAGGCGGTGAATTCGGGTGAAACTTCGTCATAAGCACGAACTCGGTTCAGGCTGGGTGCATGCCTAGATTGGATAAGTGAGATATATATCTCTGGTATATCCTTCAGTTAGTGGCAGTGCCAAAGAACTGCACGATTAACTGATTCGAAAGTCGCTTCAAAATCAAGGAAGACAGAAATCGTAGGTCTATGGAACATGTGTTTATGCTACACGATCTTCTGCAAAGTGAGAATTCGATCAATACAATCCCAAACGGGACGAAAACCGGCTCGATTCTTGCTCATGCATCTTTTGTAAGTACTAGTTAATCGGTGGAAGATAATGCTTGTGAGCAGTTTGAATTCAGTACTTCTTAAACTAATCCCGCTGTGGTTCTAACACGAGGGCCTATCACCTTTCCTGTAAATCGGTACAACCACGGATTCACATTAGCAATATGAAACCTGTTCCATTTCCCGGATTGATCCGAAGACTTTTATCAACTCTAGTGGTAACACTTTGCTGCGTTCGTGAAGAACAGCGGCAGTTCATTTGGTTCAGCTGACTTGTGAAGTTTCTCTCTCGCCACCTTGATTTCGGACAGACCATTGGCAATCAGCTGCATTAGTTCAGTGGCAGGCATAATTGGATGAACCACTTTACCCGCTGGCCAGTTAAACTGCTCCCAAGGTTGATCTGCCCAATGCTCCAAGCAACGTCTTTGAGGGTGGTTCAGCAAGTCGTCGGATTCTCTAGTCAACTAGCTTGTGCTCGGCTTTCATGGACCAATATTCCAGAGAATGTTGCGACTATTTCCAATAGCCGTAGCCCTTTCCATTTCTCTATATTCCACATCCACTACTGTTCACGGTCATTTATCATACTCCAGGTCACTTGAGGTGAGATATCTAAGCGTCTCACTGTATGCTGCATCCAGAGGGATGGATCCGCGAATATCGAACGACGCAACTGAAGTCGACGATTCTGAGTTTTATGTGGCATGTAGTATTGCTTGTCGGTAGTTGCTGAGTGCAATCTAGGGATTGTGAACTGATTAAAACCTCTCCTTAATTTGATTTTTGTGATTGCGCACACCCAACTCTCTTAAGTAAACAAATAAACCATTTGCATAGATTTGGACTTCTGTCAAGTTTTCTATGCAAAAAATCAATCACATCCACAGTTATTCATGTTCGTGTTAAAATTTCGTGACAGACGTTCTTTCCCGTACCCCTGAAGTAAATTATTATCAACATCTCATGCCTTCTTGCCCCGGTAGGCAGAAAAATGTATAAATGCTTCAAGTGTCAGTGTACTTTCAGTGTGAGTAGATTGTTCAATAGAGCAGGGAATATAATTAGCTTACATAGTGGTGGAAAATACTTATGCTGCTATTTCCACTTTTTGTTAATTTTGTTGGTGGATTTAAGATTTCTTCCTGGAAATTCGTCAGAAACCACCAACTTCCTTACATCCTTCCAAGTTGTTCATTCTCATTAGAATAAAATGACTTTTCAGTGGATCAAAATATAATCTGCAATGGATAGAAGAAAGTTTGTCCTTATGTTCACGAGGATAATCTTCTAATTCCAAAAATGGACAATATGAAAAGAAGATGGTGTCCACGAAAAAAGCTGCTTGCGGCACTTCATCTGAATTTATGAAACATGTTATTTTGAACAGAATGACCGCCTTCCAAATTGACGCTTATTGACTGCCAATGTTTATTAATGAGTTTCTAGCAACATGTGAGCCAAATTGTTGTGAACGAATTTTGTTTTGTTTTTCCTGGTGGACTCTTAGTCCGTTTAGCTATAAAAATGACAGCTAAAATGAGATATCGACCAACCGTCACCATATCTATGCGTTAGGTAACACTAAAGTGTACGGTTTGTTTTGTAAAACAGCTTCACTTTTTCTTGCTGAGATACAAAAACAGATACTTTGTTTCTAGAACTATTATGTACTGGAACGGAAAGTGACTTGTTAAATGAGCATCGATTTTGCCTTCTAAATTATAAAATTAAGGGGAAACTTAAGATTTTGTTTGCTTATCGTTTGTCGTGATTGTAATTAAGTAACACAAAATGAAGAATTAGCTAAGGCGGAAGGATTTGCACCGAAACTAGGATGAAAGTGCTACTCTCAATCATGTTTAATTTAGTATGGAAAAAGCCATTTAGTGAGAAAGGCCTGCATTTCTTTCTCACTGGTCGATCACTTAAGTTAGACTTATTGTTTTATGTGATAAATTAAATTGGTTAAGGACTGGATAAGTACCTGGCTTCTACAATTTCTGATCCAGTTGAATGGCATTAGATAAACTGAAAAAATATGATATCACCGGTCAAATAAACTTGGCTTAACCCCATAATTTAAAATCTGACTAATCCTTTGAAACTCGTACTTGATTTCATTTAGAGAAGCTATGTCGTCTAATCTAGAAACATTGACTGAAATGAAAAATACAAGTTCCTGAGACCCTGCATTGTGTCACATTAGTCGAGGTAATTCTAACTCGCCACCTGTAGAATGTTTGTTGTTTATTTCCCACCAGTAACTCTATAGAGTCCTCTAGACTGGCGATCGACAATAATTAACTAAATACACGTACATCACTTTAACTAACTTCTCACAAAAAAGAAAAGTAATTCATGGTTTCGTGTACCTACAGTTTTCTGCATTCACTGGCTATCATATCTTTGATTTATCCCGTCTTTCTCACCAAATTGTTGAACTGATTGATAACTGAAACCAAGGGCACCAGTTTATATGGTCAACGTGTCTAGCCGGTTAGATTTTATTTCCATTCATCGCGAAAATCACCTAACCAAACTTACCTACAAATGTCAGTTATTGGTTACCGACTGAACAAAATCAACACCAAATGTCTCCAGCTTTTCCGGTAAACTGAAAAACTTAACTAAAAAATTGTTATCCCGCGATAACCGCGCAAATTCAGTATCGTGACGTACAAATATTTGATTCTGCTTTAAGATTTAAGTGAATGGTTCTTCGCCATTGTATTCTTTACATTCAGAATTTGTCACTTGTAATCTCTTGTCAACAACCCCCCTCCCAGGTTTTTGTTTTTCCTTTGCCAGAAATTTGTAATTTACTCTCACAGATATGGAAAAGAATGACAAGGAATGGAATCCATATCCGTCTTCAAAATCACATTTGTCATCCACACTCATTAAATATTTGACATTTGCGTAAGCGTTTCCATAAGGCATTCAATTCCAGGTGCCACACGCACACCAGGCACAAATTCGAACCCTACCAGATATGAATGACTAAACCTGAAGCACTTTGGCAGTGCGTGTAATTTGGATTGCTCTCGAGAATAAAAATCGATCACTAGGTCCAACTGTACTATTACAATCGCTTGTCATGAGACCAGCGAACTAGGGCACAAAAGTAATATTCGCAGTGGGTTTACTGACAAGCAGTATGAGACCAAACATATATACATTGGTCCGGGTGAGCAGTCACGAGCACGAAGTAAAGCGTGCTCACTGTCTCTTTCCTCGTCTATGCATCGCTTGTGCCTATATGCACGCAACTGTTCATTTACTGATGGGCACACATACACGAATACTCAGAGCATGGATCAATATTCAAATCATGCAACTTCTCTTTAGGTTGGTCAATCAAGATGGTGAAGTTGTACCATTTGACGTGATTGTGATGATTGTCATCTATGAAGTGATTCCACAAACAGACATCTTTGACGGAAAGCAAGGACACTGGAAAGGTGTGCGAATTAAGCATGAATCACGTGGCCTGCTAAAGACTGATAGGGAAGAACACTTGATAGGGTTCGTTCTTATTGACAACAAAGCACAGTACGTGCAAGTAAAGTAGAACGGGAAATATTTTCAATCGACTTGCAAGCTATCGGCATTCATTTGCGTCTCACAATTGGCAGACCCCCTTCAAACTAAAAGTACTGAGAACCATGAAACAGTTATCAGTTATTATTATTACCAAGCTGTCAGTTTTCTGTCAATAATTCGTGCAGCAATTCAGTATGAAGTATAAAAGTGTAATAAATGAGGTGTTCTGACTAAGGATGCACATGGTACTCTGGAAAGGGAATGGGAAGAATACCTTTTGCCTAGAATTACTATAAGGGAGGATAACTTTGCAGAGAAAACTATCATGGAAGCAGACAAAAACGCTAAAGGTGATCCACTGCCTGCTCATGCTCAGTCACCTAAGGAGACCAAGTGACTTTCACTTGTCGACCCTGGTCAGACAAATTCCTTAAACCATGCAATGAAGATAAAATTATAGTAGTGTGACGAAATATATGGACAAAATTTGTTTTGGTTTTCTGATCTAGTCTTATTTCTATTGTTATATTTTTCATGACAGAAGTCGGAGTTTCTTAAGCTCGCTATAGAATATTTATTTCCATGATTTCTATTCAAAATCATGTACTCCATTCCCTGAGCTGCACGAGTGTAGTTTGGATACTGTACCTGGAGCAAGTGCCCTTATGAGAATTATTTATGCGTGTTGAACAAAAAACAGATCGCCCATTACTGGTACTCCAAAAGAGAGTACAATTCAGAGGACACTGGATCCTAGAATGCTCTAAACATGCGTGAGGAAACTGAGATTGCGATAAGTTATTATCCTAATTAAATAACACACATTTACTGAATAATCAAATTGCACTGTAGCGAAAAGAAACACGATAATGAACACGCTCGTTTTCAGTGACTGCATCCTCTGGCTAATACACTCACATACATGTGGTGGGATGCATATTTTTGTGAATAATGTCACAGTGTCAAGATAAGATTTATTGACGAAAATAAGGTGTGGAATTTGATTAGGAAAATAGGGGTGAGCGGACTGTTGGTTGTCCGTACTTTGGAAAAGTCCACTGAAAAACGCGCACTAGACGGGTTAACTGCCCCCTGCCAGGCCTGAAAGGTCACGGTCAAGGGCACTTGGATTATGACTAGCATTCTCGGATCATGGCCAAGGAAACTGGAGAGATATGGCAAAACGTTTCTGTGGGCATAGTGGTGGGTTTAACATCCTGCTAGCTATTGATTCCGTTGTTTTCAAATGAAGCTGACTGACAACTTTCGACGAACTTCCCCGCAACATTATTCACAAAAATATGCATCCCACCACTGTGGCTGAATTGGGCAGACGATGAACTTACCGAAAGCGAGCTTGTTCGCTATCATGTTTCTCTTCGCAATAAGGCAGTGCGATTATTCAATGAATTGTGAAATCTCAACGAATCTCTGGCTATTCGAAAGCTGAATGGTTATTAAGGTTTTGAGACCAGATTTGAAGAAAGGACAGCAACGGTAGAATTTCTTCCTAATTGTATCAAACGGAACGAGTTTCCGTCACTCTACTGGAAATCCTTGAGGCGTCCTCATAGAAGACCAGACGTCAGACTAGAAACCAGATAGATACCCTAACGATGCACGCGCAACAGCCCAAGCGAAACACCGCGCACAACGAAGATATGTTCCGGATCGCTTGGATGTGTAACAGCGCCCCAGTTTCAGGTCGTTTGTTTCCAACGTGGTGGCGAAGCCGGTCAGACGGAAAATTGCCAAACGTCATATAGATCTAGACGAGACGAAACCAAGGACTCATCCATCGACAAATCCTCAGCGGCATGTACATAACTTTCCAGTTAGTCTGTGAATGCCGCACTTTTGGAAACAGTAACACTGGGATTAAAGTTATGTTGTCCCGCCACGAAGAACGACTGACTAGATGTAGAGGTTCAGTCTATGCGCACTCAAACTAGATCGTGGATGGCGGCATCACAGAAAGCCATTAATGAATTCAAAAGTACATTAGTTAACTGCTCTTACCAGCATCGGCGTCTCCACAGAAGTTATAAGGACCAAACGACGTAAGGAGTGTATCGAAAAATCGATGCGCCATGTATTGGTTTTTATTGTGAATGATATAATATTAATAACACAGCGCATTACATCTACCAACAACGCTGTGTTATTAATATTATATCATTCACAATAAGTTATAAGGACATTTTGAGTGGTCAACACAGAGAAGTCTTAAGAAATCTCAAGTATAATAATGTTGTTCTTGTTAACCCGATAAAGGATCCGGAGCTGTGCTATCGAGTCCTTCAGACTACATTGATAAAATGAATCGCATAGTGGTTGACCAAATGAAGTTCACTGAGGACAAGGTAGAAAAGTACGGGACCAAAACGATTGAGGTGCAAGTGACTACAGCACTGCGAAAACCGAAAAGTCAAAATTTGAATTCTAGTGGTACTTGTGAACGGTTAGGACCTACAGACACTACCATCCCTAGGCTATACGTTCTACCGAAGGTGCACAAACTAGGCGTGTCACTAACAGCCAAGTCGGAAATGACTGATTCTCCTTATCTGACAGCTGTTGGATGGTTTGTCGACATACTGGAACCATTTCGTACAGAGATCGCCCACTACAACTTGAAGGATACAATCTAGTTCGTGGAATAAACATTGAACGAGACCCGATTGGATTTAAGATGGCCTCTCTGGACATGACTTAATTTTTCACTAATTTTGCCTCCTAGAAACGATCAACTATTTCCGTCATTATATTAGGGTAAAACAAAGAAATCTTGGCATCCTTGTGGCTGAAAACAAAATAATTTCTATTTAGATGTACTCGCAACCTCCAATATTCATTCAGCAGTTAGCTCTCACGGCAGTCGGGTGGAGTTTCGGTGGGATCGCCCTTGAGACTACTAATCATTAATGTATTCGTTATCAAACGGGAAGATGGTGCACTCCAGAGCACTACAGGAAAATTACCCGCTTACTACCGACATGTGGACGACATTTTTGTTTTGGTAGGCCATGATGCGCGCATAGAAGCACTGTTGGACAAGTTTAACCAGGCGCAAGGTGAGCTTAGCTTTACACTGGAAGAGGAATGGGAAAATCCATTTCATTCTCTGGATGTGAAACTCACGAAAACAATGGACGGAAAGTTTACACGCCGCGTGTATCGAAAGCCAGCATGAACAGACCAGTACACCTACATTTTCCGCTTCGTTCTCCTCAAGCATAAACAAAACCTAGTCTGGGTGTAAGCATCCGTTTTTAGAAATATTTGCTTCAAGTAAATATTGGAGGAGGAATTCCACCAGATCAGACAGATATTGCTCACCGATGGGTATCCGGAACGTTTTGTCTTTGAGAGTATCTAAAACTACCGAGGAAAACGTTGATATTAAGGGATAAAATGAAAGAGCTACACATGCAACTTTCTCCCAAAGGAGATAGTGAGCAAGAACCACTGGTTCGACGCCTGAGATGAACAGTCGCGCACGCTTTCTCCGCCGCCGCACTACATGCACGCTTCACCAGTCCAGCGCCGATTACTTTTGACATCACATGACACAGCAAAGAGGGAAGAAAACCTAAGCCAGTGAACTGTTCCGAGCACATCCAGTTAGATTACTGGGTCGGAGTCCCCGAGATTCCCCAGCACAATTACAGAAACTGAAATGAAATGAGATGCGCGAATGTTGTCTGTTGTAGTCGTCAGAATGCATGGAAGTACCAGTTTTCGTCCTTCCAAGTAATTTTCCTTATTTGGATTCTATTACCTCCAAACTTTTCTCTTGGTTGATCATTTGGGTCTAGGTCGAAGTGGATGAACAAATCGGTAGGTTAATACGTTTAAGTCCGAAGCACACGTTTTCTTACTTAGATTAGTGCAACCAACGATTTTCACTTTTTCTAATTCTCTGTCAGGATGTAAATAGTTCTTGAAGCGAACGCCTTTGTTCATACAGAGGTAAATGAGTAGACTATTTTCACCTTACAAGTTAAATAATGTACCGGTCCAGGTTGTTTACTGCCGGGTCTCTAAATTGTTTCCTGATATGTTCTGCTGCTAGTCGTGAAAACAGCTTCCCCTTATTCTCCTCGGGAATGCACATTAAGACCTCATCTGAACGGACTATTATCCTCTGGTTGATACTCTCTTGATACTAAATTCCCTAACAGTTGGCGTTTTTAAATAAAACAGGATCCTAATAAATATTTTTACAGTTTTCTTATCGGTGACTTCTGCTGCAGTATTTAACTCAGTACTCCAGTCAATTGAAATTCTCATTTTTAGGGCCCGAACAGAAATATTAAAAGCTTTGGAAGACTATTGAGTTAATTTTCCCCATATCTCTGCCCTGTTCAATGACACAGCAACCGCGTCTTCTTCCCGATTATGACCGCTACAAGTACTAAGTGTGAGGGAGAATTTGACTCAGCATGTTCTTCATACGCGATCCACATTTATTTAACTAAGAGTTCCCATTTCGATAGAAATACTAAAAGCCTGTGTGAATAAATTTTTATTATTATTGTTATTATTATTATTAAAAGTACGTGAATTATCCCCTTAGCATGGTTCACTGTTTGCTTCTGGGATGCCTTCAGGTATTTTGTCCTTCCACTTCTTCCTTTTCCCATTAAACCGAGAAAACTAAAAGCGTCTCTGGGATTCAAAATTCCTATGCTCCAAAGTTCTTTTACTGTTATTTCCACACATTAATCTTTAAGACTCAATGGATAGCAAGAATGGACTATCTGCAGAGACCTCTAAATAAGTTTTGCATAAATTCTGTTCATTAAACCCCCTTCTGTTTAACGCCCCCTTTAACAGGAGACATTAGAAAGCTGAAAAGAATATTTATACGAAATTCATACTGTTGAAGTACGCAGTGCATTAAGAGCACTTTATGCCCTGCAAAGAAGTAACAAGAATAATCCCATTTAAACCTAATAAAACTCATTTACGTTGAAACTCAATCATCTGCCATGCATTTCCATAGATCAGCATTCATATAATGCAGCTTCGACTGGCAACTCGACAGATCCTGAATGAAGCGTTTGGAAATGTCCCCTTGAGTGCAGGTATAAACGATCGCTGACGCAGGACAAGCATAAGCCTACCTATGTAATTTTATGATTCGATATGGCGAGTTTTTGTCCTAGTCACGGCACAGCTTCACGGTGGTTCGCATAGACAAACAGCCGCGAGGACCGTAACGACAGGTGGTCATGAAATCCAAACATTCCGCGGTGACTGGACGGAAAGGGTTCCACCAATCAGGATATTTCAGACCTTGTATTATAAATCCATGAACCGTAAATATAACTCGAACTCGTTTCCATTCTGTTGTGACCTTGTTGACTTCATTCGCGTGGCTTGAATCGAAGCCAATTCAACACTTATTAACAACTTGTATCCACCCATCACCGTGACCGACCAAGATCCGTATGCTAATTACAAGTCAGTTTTCCCATCCTAACTAGCAGAGATTTAGGAGTTATAGAAATGCTGAATTTCCTTAATCAAATATACAAAACACTGGCTTCAGCTTGCTCGTGTACGATTTTTCATATGATAATTTCTTCTACCGCACATCAATTTACATCGAATAAAGAAACAAAATCGAGGTAACCGATACTCCCAGTCAGCCCTAACAGAAAACGCCTATCGGCATGTCTTTTCTGTGGTGAAGAAAAGCAAAACCGGTAAGCAGAATTAAGCTTCGTCTATCTATACACAGTCCATATCTTCATTTTTATTCATCCAGGAAGATGGTGATCATATGACGCTACTTTCTGAGGAACAACTCAAAATTTACTACCACCACTCAATATCTCTCCAGGAAAGAAGTGATCCAATCGCTAATTACCAGTGGGCTGAGGCGGCCATATCATCATATTACTAGTGAACTCTAGTTCAGCCGGTGAAATTTCATCGAATTCTTGTTATTGGAGCTCGTCTTATGTGGCTGATTATTTCCTGGGCATTTGCTTCAGCTTACTCAATGCTAACAGCCAGTTTAGTGATCACTCCCCTATCATCAACCACTGAATGTGCTAAATTCGGTACAGCGTAACGACCTTGAGACCTTTAAAGGTGTATTGTGACCGTTGAAAAGTGTTAGCCTATCAGCGTCCCACTGCTTTTCATGCCACTGTCAAATGCTAGCCTCTGATACTGGGAAACTTTAAAGGAGAAGAAGCAAAGGAACTATCATGACTCAATCAATTTTACGGCAAAACTCAAGTGCACACTTTTCTGATAATAAAAGTGAATGTTGCTCATCCTATCTTACTTAAGCCTTCACTTATTACAATAATTGCGTCAGTTCTTGGAAGTGATTATCGTGTTAGCCTTTCTTTCGCCTGACTTCGTAAATGACATTGAAGATTTAAGCACGATGGAGCATCTATCCTCTTACCAATTCTATGAACTGTTAATTTTTCGACAAGCAGTTTCTATTTCCAAACAGTTTATGTAGCGCTTTAAGTGAACACGTGGTCTTCATCTGTAACTTAAAGAACAGAATGTTTTCCGTGAAGTTTCAACTCATTCTTTTGATGCCACTGACAGACCAATCAGTTTTTAGTAGAGCATAGACGGTCGATTATTCGGTCATTAGTGTAACTAAATCACTGAAGCATCCGTCAATAATGTAACTATATCTCAAATTCTTGTCCTATGATTATTTCATAACTCATCTCCTTTCACAAAGTGATGTTTCTTTTCCGAGTATTCTGTTGATTTGGCTCCCGGGTTACTAACCCAATTGCTTAGGGACGATTCCGTAGTGTTTCAGCAAGCAGTATTTTCGTCGCATACGTTTCTGTCGTTCAGCTAATTCCAATGGGGTAGACCTCATTTTAGTAATTTATTTTTACTCTGAAGATTTTAGTTCTTATTAATAGTCTGCATCATAAACAATGAACAACTCACTACCATGTTCACATCCGGAATTTAATGTCGCCAGACAGTAAATTACAGCTGCTGGGAACGTACACTTTTTTTGTTATTTTCAGCAGTGTATTCACGATCTGACCTAGGATATCACAATAAAGCAAAATAGTGTGTACCTGCGGTGGGAAGTTCCCCAGGTGCCCTCTTCGCGAAGTGTTGATTATCAGACGTGTTTTTTTCATATTATTTGGAACAGCCATCCTATGTCGTTCCACCTGTGAGCCATTCGCATGCGATGTCTTTTCTGACCCTACTCGTCCACCATACGCAACCCATTCCTATATGAGTCTCCAACCTTGCGTGTTCTGCGTTTTCCCATTCAGCCTATCGGTGCATTGACATCTGCAGGAAAGTAAATGCTAATCACCTTATCCAGATCCTAGAGTTGCGTTCCAGTGAAGATTCTTGCCAACTTTTGGCGAATAGTTTCTAGTGAAAAATTTTTATTTTCTAAAGCCACCGAAATGAGAAGTGAACTACTTTGCTGGGACTTGAGAGTTTGGTCAGCGGGGGGTTTGAAAGCACTTTGATCTTCAAAGTAAACTCATGGAAGTTTTCAGGCTGTATTCCCCCGCTCTGGAATAGGCATACTAATGTTTTACTATTTAGTGATTCCCTTTCATTTGCAACGATAAGAACAAGTCGTTACCGTCATTCACTGCGCAATCCCACAGGAGTAAAATATTTATGGAAGCTTTTACGAGTTCTCTGGTTGAAACACTTCTCAGTAAAAGTGAATACTTTACATAGAAACTGCACTCCTACTCACCTTGGACATCACATCTTCGTCAACTTCTCTTTCCGGTTCCGCCCAGTCCACAGCTATCTGGTGACCCCACAAGTGAATTCGCCCAGGTATTAGTTTTCGACGAGCCATTGCGGCCGCTTTGTGATTCTCATATTCGACAAACGCGAAACCTCTGTTCTTGGTCTTGTCTGCCACACTTGGATAAACAATCACATCCTTGACACCTTCGGTCACCTTCAGCATTTCAGCCATGATCTCATCTTTCGTTTTAGTTTTCGGTATCCCACCAACAAATAGACGACAGTTATCCACGCTGAAACATACACCCAATGTTTTGCCGCGACGTATCTCATAGCTATCCAATTCGGTAACCGCTCGTCTAGTATCTTCACGATTGGTGTAAATACAAAATCCGTAACCACGATTACAACCGCTGAAATCCATCATCAGACGAAACATGTAAATACGACCGACAGTCTCAAAAATAGGCACTAGTTCATCTTCAAAGCAATCACGGGGAATTTTGCCGATAAACACTTCACATCCACGAGGAGGTTGAGGCCCTTTCCAGTCCGGTGGTGGGCCGTAACGACGCTGACCGTTCTCTTGCAAGATTGGATAGGACGTTTTTTCGGTCAGAGTTACCAGAGCTTCCTCACGACTCATCACAACTGCATTCTGATTGTCCTGCTTAGTGCTTATTTTGGATGGATTCAATTTTTCCGTCAGCGGATGGGCGTACAGCATGTTCTGCATGAAAACGCATTCGCTTGCATCAGTATGTGGCACATTTGATGGTTTACATTCTGTTGCTCGATTATTTCCACCTCGGTTTGGTACTGTCTCGTCCAACGAAATACGCTTCATTTGTAGATTGTTACCGTTTTGTTTGCTGAACACAACCTCAGGTACAGTTCTGAGGAAAATGATTTCAATGGAATAGTTTTTGAGTACAAGTTTAATAAGAATGATAAGAACTTCAAATAGTTTGCAGTATAAGTGGTGTTCGCAAAACAACATTCCAATCTTCTACTTCTGCTGATACCTGTTGAACGAACTGGGCTTTCCAAGTATGCGCTGCGTGGAATCACTGATTCCATAAGATGGGAATGCCTACGATGAAAAAGTTGTGCTTCATGGAGTTACCATCTTTGAGTTCCATCAAAACGATTTATCTAATGATGCCACACCAACTGCGAGGCTGTTGTTAGACAACGAACATCGTTTGAAGGCCTCGCCTAAAGTAGTACACTTCGATTCTCTAAAATAGACGAAGACCGTCACTGAAAGCTTAGAGACTTCAAGTATGAGGATTGTACCTTGAAACTCCGTGGCTGGCAGAAACATACAGAACTGTGTTGATTGTGGATTGTGCAACAAGTAGTTCCTATGTAAACGTCTGCGTGAAAGTACCCTCGCAGTTTGCACACACCATATCATCCTTTCGCCACTAATTTTCAGCGATTAGAATTGGTCACTCTCCAAGCGACTGATTCTGGAATAAGTTCAAGCTTACGTTATTCGATCAGCTGAAGCGATATATCCAGTATGCCAATCAAATGATTCACCATATAAAGTCCTTAGGGTTCGAAATAAGTTTAGACGACATGGAAGAAGGAAACGCACCATGTGTCAAGTTCAGCGTGAAAGTATTTAACATCAGAAAACGATGTAGTCTGTTGAAAGTGTAGTTTTTGCTGACGTTTCGATTATCAGTCAGCGCCGACTCTAATTGTATCAATGGAAACGAGGAGCAGCGATATCAGCTTTATGGATTACCCTGACATTACGGTCATTCACTTACCCAAATGATCACACATTGAGTCTGACCTTATTTGATCCCGCCGCAAGTGATTCAGATGATGTGGCCAGTTCCGACTAATAACAGATTTTGATTGTAAAACTTGACTTTAGAAAGCCTACCCACGGTAGGCGAACCGTTGGCGCATTAACATTAACATTATATCATTCACAATAACAGATTTAATCTAACTATGCCACACAAACACTGAATCGCTAGGCACAAACAAAGATAGACATTCACGTACAAATAGGACACTGAAACATCCGACGACTATTAACCCAGATTCATTTGATTGTAAAACTGGCCCTGAGAAAGCTTACTCAAGATGATCTAAACGTCGGTAAAAATCATACCCACAGTCGACAAAGCTGTGTTCTGATATCGAAAGCTCACAAATTCATCGGATCACTTGAGTTCTCACTTTAACAATAAAAATCTCTGAAAAAGTCAGTACTTTGGGAAGTGGCATAGTGAGCCAAATCCAGCAGCATTCAGGTTGGAGTCAATGCACATGACTGGCTATCTGCAGTTTTATTGTACCTCAATAACTTTAATTGACGATCTTAAAATCTACGCAGCTACTTGGGTGGTTTCCATAAAAATTGTTTTAGTCTTTACTGATGAGGGTTAGAATCGGAAAATCAAATGCTGTGCAAGAATTTTATCCAGGAATCTTAATTCTATCCTGCTTTTCACATCAGTAGTAGAATGATTATATATTTTAGACACAATTATAGAGCTTTCGCTAGAAAAATAGTTGTGCTTCAACCCGGCCTTAAGAACCTTCTGTTTCATATGTTAATTATACTAGATTTGAGCGCTGGATTTCTTGTTACTTGTTGACAGAGAAACGTTGGAGCGAACATTTACGACACGCACAAGGCTTTGATCGTGAGTCTTCTACATATGCGAAAAGTGGAGCTGTCTGCTGCCCGGTTAGACCCCAGATTGCTGCGGAACGGCTTTCATAACGGTGATCAGCCTTTAATGGTGTGAATTAATACTCATCGAATAAATGGTGCTGGACAAGTAGCGGAAGTGTACATTACGTGGCGGGTTTTGTTTGATAGGCATTCTTCCTCTGAAACGGGGGTGAGTCTACGTGCAAGTCACTTGATACGTCTTTCAGGTACCCTGCGTAGTCCATCAGTCAATGAGGACCATGGTGACATGTGGAGGTAAACTTCTAACACATCTCAAATGTCATTGGCCCGACTATATTCTACCAATGGATATTCGCATATAAACTCATGATTTGTGAATAAATCCCGAGTTTTGGAGCAGCCGTGAGCTTAAATCGTTTCCGGTTCCGTATCCGGGTCGGAGTCATTAATGGATGCAGTAGTAGTCAATAAGGGTACATTACTGCTAGTGGCCGAATTCCACGTTGAGGTTTTAAGTAAGAGCAGTACAAAAATCTGTTGGTTGCTGTTTGTTGTGCCGAGTGCGACGTGTTATTCAATTCAACCATTTCCCTTTAACTGCATTCAGGACAGTGTAAATGATAGGAGCCGTTGCCGGCTCTTCGGGAAGTCCTGGGGATCTCTGGACACGCAATATTAATTGACCAGATGACAAACTGGAAAATCCGTAACGCGATCCTAGCAGCTTAAAAACACCACGTTTCCGCATTGTAGACAAGATCTTTTGGCAGAAGGTTTGAGACACATCCCCTAACACAGCCCCGTAATTCGGTTTGGACAGCTGAATAGTGCAGCGTGCACATAGGGCCCATAAATTTAATGAATGACGATGACCAGGGATCTCGAAGGGATGATGTGTGCGGTCATTTCCATTCAGTTCTACAACTATAAATCTTTCACTACCTTACGAAATTGCATACACGAAAAGAAAAGCAGGACGAGAAACAGTGAAAGATCTATTTTAGTAGCGGTCCAGTTTCACAATTAGCTGCTTCCTCATCAAAAACGTTCCTGAATCTGAGAGATATCTCCGTCCATACATTATTATTTCTATCACCTGTTGTCGACTGAACAGAACTGCGACAAACTATGCAAAATCACTAGAGATAAGGGCAACTTTAGGACTGGTAAAATCCGAATCCGATGATTAGAAGTGGTTCTAGCCACTCCGCAGGCTTTTGAAAATTCCATTAATTTTACAAAACTTAATAAGACGCTTCAAATGCATCAGGTTAGTCTTAGTACCTCAGAACACGAATACTGAAACCTGTTTAACATTCGATGCTTGAATTCAGACCCTGGTGTGGTCAAGAAAATTTACAGTGGTACACCTGCAACATTCGTCAGAAATACGTCATATCTTGGAATATTGTGCTATTCAATCGGTGTTATGCCATGGATTATCCGTAATTATGTCGGCATTTCTAGCAGTCTGGTGAAAAATTCGTGCTATAACCATTAGAATAAATGTCGTGCTAGACAGTAAAGCTGCAACAGAGTTCCCTGACTTAGACCTCGTCAAGTAAAATTGCTGCGCTCACCATAAAGACGTGATCACGGTGATCTTTATTGGTTATTGTGATTACCAGGGATGGAACTCAAGCATAAAATGAACCTATCGATTAACTCGGAATATCTGGTAATATTAAAATAATGAATAAGACAACATTGTGATGTGTATAAACTCACCTATCCGCCCACGTGTTCTCCACTTTCAGCATGATCAGATGCTATAGCGCAATTCGCACCTGGTCTTTCAGCTACTGCCACCTAAATGTATGCAAATTCAAACTCCATTCCAGTGGATATCGATTAATCAGTCCTTCTGGTCACGCCAAAGCCTAGTGAACTTCACATTGATCGTAATTAAGCGAGTGACTTGAAAATGGAATCGGCTAACGGATGCTTTTAGGCATGCACGTCATATTGTATATTCCTCCTCTATCAAGAAGGAGGTAGCTAATGACTGGCATGCATTCAATCAAGCAATAAATGCTGTTAAATACCACTCAGTGCTGGCCGTCAAATTAGTTAGAGAAAAAGACCTAACTTGACCAAAATTTGGTGAGTTATATTCTCAATCAAGAACGGCGTTTTCTGACAATATGGCATTTATACTGGACATGAGACATGGTGCTCCGTGTTTCCTACACTCTGAACTCAGTTCAGCCGCGACGCATTCAAGCAATTTTCCAAAGTTTAGGGTTCTACTTTATTAATAGCAAATAATTCCTTATAGTTTGTTGTATTTCGATCGTTACCACTCGCTAAAGTTTGTTTATTGTTCTTGTCAGATGGCATCGAAGACAAGTGATTGCACTTCTGTTGACTGATATGACAGGCAATGGAACCGAGACTAATGTGAATCGGAGCCCAGTATGCGTGTCACCCAGCCTCAGGACACGCACGCTATACGCTGCAAAGCTTCCCCTTAGGAAGTAAAAATACCTCCAGCGTTTGATGCACGGGAAACCAGCTTTTCGAGACAACAATACTTTGTGAAACCAAAGCCACGAAAATCTAAACATAAACAAATCATGTTACGCCGTCTCAACGATTCCTGCTCAAATTATCGCGGTGGTAATTTTCGGGACTAACTGATGAGTTGCTAAAATATAGTATCCAGGTGGGACAACATTCTTCGACAGGGATTATCTGCAACTCAGCCTGAAAATGATGACAAACAGGGAAACCAGCAAACAAAAGCACACAACGTGTAACAACATGCAGCAATACAACCAAACAAAATCAGTAAGTTGCAACACAAGTTGCCCTAAAGGGCAACACAAGTTGCCCTAAAGGGCAAC